>JAHIAM010002520.1:0-23258 GCA_021605205.1 Aegilops longissima | reverse complement strand
AAATCACCTCACCAAAGATGGCGGTTATGCAGATTCACATTTCTGGCAGACGCCTCTCCTGCTCTGGAACAGAAGGAGAATTCGAGTGTTGACCATCCCGGAGACAAAGCAAAGGTTTAAACCAGGATGGCAGAATTTAACAAGGAAGTGCAGGAATGGAATGGAGATGTTCATCCGTATGACATGGTAATATAACTGCCATATATATATATACCAACGGTCATACACACCATTCATAGTTTAGTACAAGCCCGACGGAGTACAACTATAAGGAAAAGGCGTTACATCTCATCGAAGCATTCCAACTCTATACATTATTTTTCTACACTTCCGAATGATACACACTAAGTCGTATTCCACGAAGTCACGCAGACGGTGGAAACACAACTAGTACCATACTAGCAATACTACTACTATCTCGTGCAGCTCCATAGTAGTCCTCATAGAAGTCACCACCTGCACTGAAGTGGAACATGGTCGCCCGGAAATGCATAATCCTGTGGGCCTGTGGGACCATAAGGACTCGGATGTGGTCGTGGACCCACAAAGGGTGGCGTAAGAGGCCCACGAGGAGGAGTGATGCCTCCAACCTCACGCCACTCCATGAAGTCCGCAGACTCTCGCCCGCATTGCAGGTACAGATCTCTCATGTCCATACATCCGGCTTGCACGGGTGTGCAAACCTAGTCGAGTAGCCCAAAGGGTCGAACGGGCATTATAAAATTTCCATACGCAAGGCCCGGCTTCACGGTCCTTGTCCTCCAAAGAACTCAAGAGTGGTACGGAGGAGTGAGTCCTCATGGGATGCATCACTGACAGACTTCAAGGTAGCCATGCGCCTGAAGGGATGCCGCATATAGCGGAAGTCGTTGTTTCAAAAAGCAGTCTGCTCAATAATAGTCATCATGGAATAGGCTGCATCTTGCATGCATATTCCAATAGTGATTCCGAGCCCATAGGAACAAAGAAGTGGCTCAAGAGTCTCGGTAGGATGGATAAACCGACCGCATAGGTATTGGCTTTGATTGAAATCCTCGAATCGCTTCCTCGACGGTATATTCGTGGATACCATCGATAACCAGCCTCAATCATCACCCTAACCAACATGGCCGCAGGACCGCACACATCAATGCAATGGGTCAAAGCTAACCACTTGGTTCGGGAACGGTGGCCATCCGAAAGCACAGCCATAATGCAAAGGCATTAGAATTTCTAGGAAAATCGGGCAGCATAACATCAGAAATGCTCAAATCAAATTTGAGACATTCAAAATCAGATTTGCAAAACCACTCAACAACATCATATCAAGGTTCCGTTCAAGTAGTAGCATACTAAAATTTAGTAACACCGAATCGAGGATGTAACCAACAATCCTACAAGGTACTACGGATAGTAACACGTGAACTCGATAGAGAAAGAGAGCCTAGTCCTAAACCCACGCTGAATGAGAAGAGGATGACTCGATCGAGGGCATAAGGTAAAGGAGTAAAAGAGCCTTACGCTCCTCCCACAATCAATTCCCTACATATAACTAAAGCATTTCTAGACTCAACTTCACCAGCTTTGGCTTAGCGGACCCACAGCAGCCCCCGCCTCGATGCCAACGCTGTCAGACCCCGATTCCAAGTCACATCGACCTAGCTGGTAACACCTCATATCACTTTTGCGCCTCACGCACGGTATTCTAACTGTCGCTTTACCATGGCCCGGACCGCTTGCGCTTTTGGCTCACGATATGATAGTGTCGCTAGCATCCACATGACAAAGAACCCGGCCGACATGGCTAGTCGGAACCCAAAGCGCACTAACCTATGGGGACAGCATACATGAAACACTTCGAGCATGTCGGTCATCAACGATGAACTTGGGCTGTAGCATCTGGCTAACAGACTCCGATTCCGGCTGTAGCAGGCTAGGCAGGTGACTCCAAGTATCACCGCTGACATTTCTCAGGGGATGTATATAGAAACTAAATGAATCACATGCCGCCAGTCAAGTGTCCAAGCAGAGTGTCAAGTTAGGTGACTCCGTGAACCTGCGTCAGAAGCGACTACTATCGCCGTGGCACAAGACTTACATTTCCATATGAGAGGCTGCCAAGGATAAACAACTAGATTGTCGGATCCCACTCATACCAAGCATTTCAATCATACACGCAATATGCCCGATATGAGTAAATACAACAAGGCATCACAACAAAACTCTACAACTCAAGTACTTTATTTAAGAGGCCCGAGGAGCCATACATAACATAGTCATAGGTAGGGGTCACATGACCCAACACTCAAGTCATACAATCATACAAGCACATGCGAAGCAAAGTAGTCTCGAGTATAGACTCTAGAAAGAAAGAAAGCTTGTTGAGCCTTTCTATCTACATGGCCCTTCACAAGTCTTAGATCGCCACCGGTGGCTAGCTTACTCGTCAAGTCAACATCTACATAGAATCACTTTGGGGTAGTATAGTCCTCTCTAAAAATATTGATTACAAACATGAGTACAAAAGTACTCAAAGAAGTCTTACCACGTAATCCTATCATACATGCACATTCTCAAGGAAGGGAGTGGAGTTAAATGCAGCAAGCCAGCTTTGACTCTGGCTGCTATCCTACGTGACACACTTTGTAAAGCATTTTGTCGCACACGCAGTCCACTATCCACCATCACATACTCCACCGTGGATCCTCTCTCGTCATCCCCGAGAGGGCCATCCACTATACTCACACTTATCTTGAGGCTTTAGTAGTATCCATTTACTTGTCTATGAACTGATATAGGTAACCCGAAGTCCTTCTCCGTGGACACCGGCTATTCAATAGATCATATTTAACCCCGCAGGTATACTTCTTCACACACGCTCACCACTTATCGTATCATACACATGTACACTGCAACCTTCAAGCCGAAGCCTAACGGGTGTCGGCCACAGCCTACCTAAACACACAAGTCCCTAGTCCAGTTATCGCCTATTCGGTTCCATCCGCAGGAGTCCGCCGAGGTTTCCCATACAGCCCCGAACGATGTGCAGGTTCCCGAGATACCAAACGGGCACTGCAGACATCGCCATTTGTTCACCGCAACACAACCCACCCCTAAGGTCAAGCTAATGCTCCCCAAAGATGCTACAAACACCAGAAACTACTTGCAACTCCCTGACTATGAACAGGGGTGGTTAAGAAGTCGAGAGGGTCCATTGGTTTCGGGCCCAATGTGGTAGTAGCTAGTTCATGGATCACAAACACAGATCTCAGCCTAAGTTCGCTTCAATGAAACAACCCACCATGTACTCCTACATGGCCTCTCATCGATACCTTTTACCAAATCGTGTTCAACACTTACACTCTCGAACCAACACAACCTTTCACTCCAGTTCATCATCCCGATGAGCCGCACTTGACACAACTCTAAGCATAGCAAGCATAGCATGGTAGGAATCACAAACATGGCTCAATCAACTCCTACACATACTAGTGGGTTTCATCTAGTTATCGTGGCAATGACAGGTCATGCAAAGGAAGTGGGTTCAACTACCGCAGCACACAACAGTTGAATCGCTGTTGTCTTAATGCAGTAAAATGAGAGCGTAAGCGAGAACATGGGTTTGTATCGGAATGTTCAATGAATTGCTTGCCCGATGGAACTCGGTAGAGAACTGCCTTCGATGGGTTATCGAGGTTATCTTCGGGCAGAACCTATCATGAAAACACACCAAAATAAACATACAACCAATATGCAACAATATGATGCATGCTATGACATGGCAAGATGAATGTGTTGGCCTAATGCAAGTTGAAGGAGATGGGATGATCTCATTTGAACCAAAGGTTCAAATGATAGATCATGTGAGTTAGTCCTAATGGTGCAAAATCTTAATCTGGTTATTCAGCATAGTTAACTTGTTTTAACATGCATGAAACCTGTACCAATGGATAGAGTGTATTTTTCTGATAAATTTTCATATATAAATCTTTGCATTTGGAGTTATAGAATAAAAGTTATAAGCATTTGAAATTTGAATTATATTCGATTTTAGTATATAGAAATAATTCCAGAATTTGAATTAATGCGCCAAGATGAGGTCAAAGCGACGCAGGTCAACGGGGTCGCCCGGTCAAACCGACCAAAGGGGGACCATGTCATGTCGTTAGTTTAACTAATTAGTTTTAATTAAAACTAATCCCAATTAGATTAGTCGGGGGTCCACTCGCCATCCACCCAGAGGGTCAACAGGCCCACGGTGAGGTCAACTCACCGCGCTCAGTCAGCCAGGCGAGGCCAGACGCAAGGAGCAAGTGCATTTGCACTTTCCGGCTCCAAATGGAGCGCTGGGAGCACCTACTGTAGCTAGAGGTGAGCCGCGGGGTTTGGTGGGTTGCTGGGTTAGGGGTGCCGGAGTGGGATTTGCCGACGAGTCAAGCGGGCGCACGAGGCTCTGCCACCGACTTAAGGGGTTAGCGTTTCCAAGAGGCACGGGAGTGCGGGTTAGACTCATTGGAGAGTGGTGAGTGATGGGCATAGTGGAGTGACCAAAGGTGACCGAGGCTCGTCGGGCGATTTAGGCCATGGGCGGTGGGTTCAAAGCGATCGCCGGGTGTCGCAGCGTGCAAGAAGGAGAGAACGGAGAGGATAGGGGGTAGCTAGGTTCAGAGTGAACCGCGCAGGAAGCTTCGCCGGTGGGTGGACTGCGCGAAGCGGGCGACGACGGGGATCTCCATGCCTTGGACTCGCCGAGGTCGGAGTAGTGGCCCTGGGGGTCTTGGAGCGAGGGGACTAGCTGGCTAGGGGTAATCGGGTGCGGATGCGGCGACATGGCGGCGAGGTGCGGGACGGCTGGGAGCACGGCGGCGACGGTGGCGTGGTCGGCGGTGGCGCCGCTGTGCCGAGCGGCGAGCGAGAGAGAGGGAAGTGAAGTGTGTCTGGGTCGGGGACGACGCTGGGTCGTCCCTGGTCGGCGAGAGGCGGCGAGGGATAGGCATGGCACAGCGTGATGCAGGCTGTCAAGGGCCGCCAAGATACCTGCCATGCTCGCCGAGCCAAGCTACCATGCCATTGCTCAATGGGTGGTGGGCGGAGTCAAGTGCGTGTAAGGTTTTTCCTTTTTTATCTTTTTTCTATTTCTGCAATCTGTTTAGGGGTTTTAAAATACCAAAACACTTTCAAAATTACCAAATGCTCCTGGTCACTAGTTGAATATTCCCAACATGAAACATTTTAGTTTAACAATTTTTGAACACTTAAAATATTTTTCATAATTTAAAATGCCCATTTCAAAAACTTGTAATTTAATTATAGAACCCTTAGGTGACCTAGAAAATGTCCCACCTTCTTTGACATGGATCTTAAACCCAAACAAAGAGGATGAGCATTTTGAAGGGCATTTTGATTCATTGAATTAAATTTTAGTAAACCCTAGTTATTTTAAGGGGGGTGTTCTGGGGTTTCGCTTCCCATTTCAAATTCAGATGAAATTTAAACATGATGCACACCCAATGCATGGTCTATCCGGGATGTGACAGGCATGTTCATAACCTCAAATGATGACACTTGGCACCAAGTGGTGTGAACAAGGAGAAAGTGGATTTGCTCCAATCTGAGATCTACACAAGTTCATTTCTCGCTAATTTCTAGGGTTTACCAAAGTTACATTGGCCACTTTGACCAGATGAGCTCAAATTTGGTGGAACACCCTTAATTATATGTGCCATTTCACCCTCAGGAGTCTCATGCCAAAATGGAGTTCATTTTCTTACCCAAACAAGCATCAAACACCTTCTCGCCACTTTACCAAAATTCCATTTTGGCCCTCTTCCACTAATCTCCATGGGCTCAACTTTGTACCACAGCCGCCTCCCGACCTCTCCTACCTCCAAAGAATTCATCCTCCTTCATCTACTCCATTATTTGGGGGTAACACCCACCTTTCTCTCTCTCTGCTCACCCCTTGGCAAATTAACACCTCCTCTCTCTCCCATTTCATAACATTGAGCATACCACCTAACATCTCTCCACCCAGTGGCATCCAAGGCAACCCCTAAGGCAATAAGGGGACATGCCCTGCCCTTTAAATGGCCATGCCAGCATTTGATGTTCCAATGAGCTGCCATGCTAGCGCCAGCAATCAGAGCCGCTCCGCCTCGACGCCCGGCCACCTTGCCTCCTCAAAGACGCCTTCCGACGAGTTTCGACGCCCCAAACACGTGCAACAGTCTGGTCACCCTCCTCCCTCCTTCCTCCCGCTCGCGCTCACGCTAAGGTTCGAAAGCACCGCCTGGCCCGCCTGGCAGCAGACAAGCGCTGGGACCTGCAGGAGCTCGCCCCACTCATTCTTCCCTTCCCACTTGACCTGGTCCATGCCCACGAACACCTCTGACATGGCCGAAAAAGCTAATCTGCCTCCGCATCGCCTAGGCCGTGGGCCATGGATGCCGCCCACGGTGCACCGCCACCCCGCCTGTAAAGGACCATCCCGAGCCCTCCGGGCGCCCATTCGCCTATCTTCCCCAGAGACCTCCTTGAGCAGCCAACTTCTCCTCCCTGCCTCCCTTCTCCTCCCACCACCACCGACACCCAGCTGGCCTGCCCGCTCATTCGAAAGCAACGCTGAGCTCCCTCCCATTCCTCCACCAAAGGGGTCTCGAGTTCGGGCGATCCTCCCACCTCCTCAAGCCTTCGCTGGGACTCTGGCGCTTGGGGCACTGGACGGCCGACGGCCTCCCCGCCGCTGAAGCCACGGTCACCTCGTCCTTCCGGCAAGCACAGCATCGCATTCCTTCAACGGATCCGCCGCTCCGCCGAAGCTCTCCCATAGGCAGGCGGGTGTCGCGGAGACGGGCCGGAAGCACCGATTAATCGCCAGATGAGTGCCGGTCGAGCCCAACCTCGCCTGTCCTGCCCCGACGAGAGAAGAAGATGACGCACCCAAAGGGCGGCCCCACCTCGCTGGCTCTTCACATCGCCAATCGCAGAGCGTTGTCCCCGATCGCCGATGTGGATAAGTGGAAACGGCTTCACCCGAGATGCCTACCCGCTGCAAAGGCGTAGCTCCCGAGTTCGCCTCAACGTCACGCCTGTCGCCGCCTGCATACCATGTGGCTGGGCCGCCCACCGCCTCATCTGTCATTTTGTGCGCAGGATAAGGTTAAAGCCTTATTTTTTCTTTTTCAAGTCAACTTCAAAAATCCATAAATAATTCATCGAGCTCCAAATCCAATGATTCAAATTTTAGTAGTTTCTAAATTCATGCCCTATATCCTGGTGCTATATGAACATTTTTTCCTGAAGTATTTCTTTTCACAAATAATTACCAAATAATTCTTTTTCCATTTGTCGGTGTACTAGAGTAGGGGTACCTTAGTATCCCGAACTCGCAGACGGTAGTTGCAAAGACTTCCTGCCAGTGGGCTGCTCTAGTGACCGCCTAAGGTCCTCCGTGGTTCCTTTGGAGCCATTCAAGAACAAAGTATTTAAGCCAAGAAGATAAGACCCCCGGAAGAGAGAGCTTGCCGAAGGCCACTCAAGGCACAGAAGACAAGACCCTCGACAAGAGGAGCTTGCGAAGGCTTGGTGAGCGATAAGCCCCGAAGGACAAATCGATTCAGCAAAGCGCAGAGGTGCTTGCTGCCAAGCAGGCAACTCTCTTCATCTCCGCCTCCAGCTCATCCACCAACGTGTCGCCCATGGGGCCATTCAGTATGCATGTCAAAGAGGTCAGCAGCCAGCCGAGCAGCGATAAGCGGCAACACGAGCTTACCATCGTGGCAACGTGTGGTGCACCCGACGGTCCCTATTGCATCGCTTAGGGCGCATGTGGACGGGCATTTAATGCTTTTGTCCCTGCGTCAGAAAGTTAGGTATAGTGCATCAGTACACTCGCATGTCGGTGAACCAACTATCGTTTTTCCATTTGTACCCTCATCTATGTTGCTACCTGTGGTGACCCCTTTGAACCTATATAAAGGAGGCTCACGCCAAGAACGTAGAAGGGTTCTGCCTGGTTCTGCCTGCTTAGGATTCACCCATTCGAGACCGTAGACACTCAAGCCAGGTTTTGTAACCCCATTGCTCCTTAGCAAGAACACAAGATAATCGACAAGGTAAGTAGGGTATTATCTCCCGAGAGCTCCGAAGTTGGGTAAACTGCTCAGTGGTGCATCGACCGCTTTTTTCTGGCAATCTCCGCCTCCCAACCAAAATGGACTCGGTCCGCCAGATCCCATAGGTGTTCGTGGGTCACGATCAGCTTCCCCGACATCTTTGGCGCTAGGGGCGGGCCGAGGCTGTGTGAACCTGATCCCGCTCACACGAGCAACATCTTCATCACTCTTCATCAACATGCTACCAAGAAGAAGGCTTCAGCGGCAAGAGAGCCGTCTGCTGTTAAACCCACTCACCACCGGAGCCGACGAGTGGTGGGGGAAGACGCGGGCGGAGGAACGGGCGCTGCCGAGGGAGCCCACGACGCTGCCAAGTCTAAGGACAAGGCGCATACAGATTCTCAAGGCGTCCGGATACGCATTGCCCATCTCAGAGGCGCGAGACCGACAGCTGGCGAATGCTCGCAGCGCCATACGCTCGCTGGGGCCAAGATCGAGCTAGTGGATCTGCAGAGACGCCAAGAGCAGCTCAAGGCCAACAAAGTCACCGGTGCGAAGCGGGCACTGTCGCCTCGACGGGATACTCGCTCCTTCTAATGTATTTAGAAGTCCGAGCATATCCCGCCTCCTCGCACCGCACGCCATTGCCACCCACCACTCCAGTTAGCCTTGGCGAGAGTCACCGCTTTAGACTACCCTCCAACGGCCGACTAAGGTCGACGTAATGGAGGGCCACCATCCGTAGTCTCATTCGCTTTGCTAACGGCGATATTCGCGGCAACCAATCGCGCCCTTGCCGCTGGCGAGACGACAAGGCACGAGCCGGTGGCGATTTAAACTCGCGGGTGCAACCACCATGCACTCTCCATCCTGAAGGTTAAGATCGCCGACTGCCGGATCCATCTCGACAAATGACTTCCACCGCCGGCTGCCGGATCCACGAAGCTCGCCGTGATCAGCGCCAAGTTCTTCAAGAACGCATAAGAAGACGCCGAACTCGTGATCGAAGGCCAAGAGAAGCGCGACGCCAATCCGACCAGCGCAGGCAGGGCCCTGGCCGACGGTATTATGCGCCAGGGGAAACCAGTGACTTGTCGTGACGCTGTAGGTTGCCCCGCTCACTCGTGAGCTGCAGTGTGTCTAGTGGCCCGACTAAAAGAAAAATTCGCCTTGACGCAAGCTGCAGGAAGTATGATGGCAGGACGATCCGTCGGAGTTCCTCAAAGATCTACACCATCGCGTGCAAGCTGGCAGGGGACGAGACGACAAGATCCTCGCCAACTACTTCCCTTACCGGTACTCAAGCCCAATGTCGATCTTGGCTCATGCACTTCTGCCGACAGCTCCATATCCTCTTGGCAGATCTATGCCATCAGCTTGTTTGCCGCTTTCACAGCGTACAAGCCCCATGGCCAAGAGAGTGACCTTCACCTGCCGCCTGTGATGGAAGGAGAGTATCCAGCTAAGTTCATCCAGATTCAGCCGTGTGCCATAACATCCCAAATGTCCACCCCGGCCAGGTGATCGTAGCTGCTTTCATCGAACGCAAGTGAACCGCAGGATGAGGAGGAGATGGCGATGTGCAAAGTCAAGGACGCCAAATAGCTGTATGCCCTGGGCCGGCTAAGCGTGCACGTGGTCAAGAAGGAAGAAGACTTCTCAGAGAGAATGCACAAGGATCTCGACAAAGGAGAGGAGACCGCCCTAACAGAAAGAGAGCCAGCCGGAACAATAGGAAGAAGAAGGCGAAGAGGTACTAGTTGTCGAAAGCAGTCCAAGAACGGAGGTGGCGCCAAGAAGGCCAAGGTTGGTGGCTCTTAAGCAAGCGAGGTTGCCGCCGAACACACCGGCCAAACTGTGGGCAACCGCCGACAAGGTGGCAGCCCAACAAACAAGATCGCAAGATTCACCACACCAAGGGCCATGACCTCCAGAGCTGCAAGAAAGTCGAGCAGCTTGTTGAACTGCAAGGCTGAGTACGAGCGGGCGTGATATGGAGAAGGCCCAGAGGGTGCCGGGAGTTAGCAAGAAGCGACCCGGCGGGGAGGACGCGCATGACAGGCCAAGCAAATGCAAGGAGATGCACTCCGCGGGCCGCGATAAGGATGAAGAAGATGATGATGATGAAGATATGGAGGACGATGAAGCTGATGAGCAGGAGTTTCGTAAAGCCACGGAGGTCCTCTGCGCTGATGCGGGTGCTTCTCCGCATACCTCACACCGCCAGCTCAAGCAATGGATGCGGAGGTTAATGCAGCAGTAACCATCCAGAGTCACGCAGGCCTCCGGTGGTCCACAGATGCCTATCATCTTTGATATCGAGGACCACCTCGATCGATAACTCGCTGTCGGTGCTTGCCGATGTTGGTCTCACCTCAACCTATCCCGCATGTCCTCGCTTCCTCAACCTAAGATGCTAGTTGGAATGGGCGGGCACGCAAGGAACTCTGATCTCTTCCGCAAAGGTCTAAGCTTCAAACTCTCACAAATAGCTTGATGAGACCGGCACGCCCAAGGAATCAATCCAGAAGGGAGTACCAAGGGAAGATTACGCTGTGCGGTGACATTTGGCATGAAGCTCAACTTCAGGATCGAGAGGGTCACATTCGACGCCGCTGATTTCCATTTCCCTACATGGATACTTGGTCAGCCCAAAGACTTGCCAAGTTCATGGCGGCCTCTCATTATGCATACAACTTTCTCAAGATGCCCGCCCGATAAGGTTATTTCGTTCATGGCGACAAGAAAGATGCTCTTATCCGAGACCGACAAGATTTATCGGGAAGCAGCAAAATGCAACAGTAAAAGCAAGTCACTTGCCGCTGAAGTTCCTGGGGAAGAAGAAGACCAAGTCCCGCAAGAGCTCTGATGCCCACTCCGCAAGCGCATCTTCGGAGGAGGCGCACACCGCCGAGGACGCACTCATCGAGCTCCACCGCAAGTGCAAGAAGATGATGGCAGCTCCAACCAAGACCAAGAAGGGTGCCCGCTTAGGAGGACTCAAGACCGGTGGTACCTTCACCATCGCCACTCGACCCTAAATAGGAAGGCGAGCTCGTTGTTTTCCTCGCGGGCGAATGTCGATGTGTTTGCATGGCAACCGCCCGACATCCCCTGTGTTCCTAAGAAAGTAATTGAGCACCACTTAGCTGTCTCGTCCCTCATGCGCGCCCACCAAGCAGAAAGTCGTGAAGGCGCAAGTGAGCCAAGAATTCATTGCGTAAGAGATCAAGAAGTTGGAAGCAAGAGGCCTTGTTAGAGGAGTGCTCCATCCCACGCGGGCTGGCCAACCTAGTTGTACCAAAGGCAAATGGGAAATGGAGACTCAGTATCGACTTCATGATGTTAATAAAGCTTGTCCTAAAGACCCATTTCCCATGCCGCAGACGACCAGATTGTTGACTCCACTACTGGATGTGATTTGCTTTCATTTCTTGATGCATATTCAGGATATCATCGATCTTCATGGCGTAAGAGGATGAGGAGAAACCGCATTCATCACCCCATGTGGCACTTACTGCTTATACTCTGGATGCCTTTTGGGCTAAAGAATGCTGGTTCAACGCTTGCAAGAGTAGTCCATGACGCTGAGCCGCAAATGCACGTAAATGTTGAAGCTACATGGATGACATAGTGGTCAAGAGCAAGGACAAAGCAACTCTGGTTCAAGATTTGATGAGACCTTTGCAAATCTGCGCAAGATCAACCTCAAGCTCAACCCCGAGAAGTGCGCGTGTTTTGAGTTCTTCCGCAAGCTTCACGGTTCGTTCTTCGTCTCAATGGGAATTGAAGCCAATCTCGGCTACAAGATCAAAGCCATTGAGCAGATTGAAGCACCAATGCGCTGCTTGATGTTCAAGACTTGCGTGGCGTGGCTGCTCTCAGGTTTATCTCTAGGTTCTGGCTGAAGCGCATCGCCATTTTTCAAGGTTTTGAAAAGGCAGGTCCAATGAAATGGACTCGGTTGAGGTTGGCGCCGCAGGACTTAAAGAGGTACTCTGTCCTCTACTCCAATACTAGTCGCACTCTAGGCTACAAGAGAAGTTGTCGCTATACATAGCGCAACCAATCAATAAGGTTAGTGCTGCTAGTAGCGGAAAGGGAGGTGGACGATGAGCCGCGCACCGAGGCAGATGCATCCAACGCCAAAGGGCTTCACCAAGTGCTCTAGTCCCGGATAAGAACTGGATATGCGCAGGATTGCGAAAAAGATGCGTAAAAGGATGGTGCAGCGCCCGTGTACTTTTGTCGCTTCTCTTCATGTGGGGCTAGGTCAAGGTACCGTGTGCGTAAATTGCTTTTCTACTCCTCATGGCCTTCGAGAAAGCTGCGCCATTACTTCCAAGCACATGAGATAATACCGCCACTGTCACGAAGAGGATATTGCAAAATCCAGAAGCAACAGCAGGATTGTCGAGTGGGCATCGAACTGCCAAGCTTTGGCCTCAAGTTTGAAAGCACTTCAACTATCCAAAGCAGAAAGTAATCGGCAGAGTTCATAGCAGAATGGACGCCAACACAAGATGAAGAAATTCCAGGACGAGCATCCCGGCCAAGGAGGCAAGTAAAGAGTGGCTGATGTATTTTGATGGTGCCTTCTCGCTGCAAGGCGCCGTATGTCGGCGTATGCTTATCGCACCCACCGGAGAGCACCTCATACATAGTCCAAATGCATTTTCCCAAGGAGCAAGCAACAAATAATACCGCAGAGTATGAAGGTTTGCTTGTCGGGTCTCGTAATTGCAAAGAGACCTTGGGATCAAGAAGCTCATTGTCGGGCAGCACTGCGTGAGCTGTCGTCCGCCAAGTAAACAAAGATTATCAAAGTCCGCTGATGGAAGCTACGCTGATGAAGTGAGAAAGCTAGAAGAACACTTTGACGGCCTACAAATGGAACATGTTCCAAGAGCTCAGAATGATATTGTCCGATGGTCACGCCAAAGCGCCGACTCAAGCTACCTGCGGGAACCAGGAATTTTGTGCTCAAGCTGACTCAACCAACTCGTAACGCCATCAACCGGACAGAACAAGAAGAGAAGTTGATTTGGGACTACTCCCCGCCGAAGCTCCCTGGCCGCAGCCGCCGAAGTCCCAAGATCAACACTAAGAGTGCTGAGGAGAAGTCTCCCATAAGCCCTAGGGTTTGTTTCTGCTGAAGCGACGCCCCGCCAAGTTTTTGCTCTGGCAGCTTGTTCGGGAACATCAAGCTCCGCCGAAGCTTCGTGTTCTGCCGGTTGGCCGATGTTCCTAGCAGCAGATGTGCCTTTAGTTCTGTTGTCGAGCCGCAAGCTCCAACATGGGCACAGAGATTGTCCATTTCCTTCTGCACAGAGAACTTCCCCAAGAGCAAGAAGAAGCGAAAGAGTAGCCCGGCAGTCAAGTATGTACCAGTTTGTCGACAAAGACACCGTGATGTAAGAATACTCAATCTAAGTGTGAAATTGAAGTGTATTTGCCGTGAAGATGGATGTGTTGCTGGCAGAGATTCATGGAGGCATATGGTCACCACATTAATGCAAGAGCACTTGCCGCAAAGATTTCCGCCAAGGTTTCTTCTGCCGACAGCCCTCCGTGATGCAATCGCACAAGTAACCAAGTGTGAAGCGTGCTGGCCCATTCTGGCAGATATACACCAGCCCAGCCTTCCAGATGATCCTTTATCCTCGCCATTTTCGGTCTGGGGTTCGACATCCTCGCCCTTTCCACGAAAAGCAATGGGGCTTTGAGTACTTGTAACGTTAATCGACAAGTTCACAAAGTGGCTGAAGTGGAAGCAGGAGGAAGGTGACAGAGATAGTCAGCAATAAGTTCTTTCAGGTCAATTGTTTGCCGCTTTTGGGATCTCCTAATAGGATCATCACCGATAACCACACACACCACGTAGTCGCCTTCATGCAATACGCCCAAGATCTTGGCGCAAGCTGTCTTTTGCTTCGTTGCTCATCCAAGAAGCAACGGTCAAGGTAGAGGGCAAACGCTGAAGTGCTGCGAGGACTCAAGACCAAACTTTCGACAGTGCTGCACAAGTGCGGAAGAAATCGATTGAGGAGCTGCTTATGGTTCTTGGTCGACCAGACGACGCCAAATCGAGCCACTTGCCGTATACACCTTTCGCCTAGTCTATGGAGCGAGGGTGTTCTCCCCATCGAACTCCTCAGATATCGGGTCACCTCGAGTACTCGCTTATGATGAGCTTGAGCAAGAGCAGCTGCGGCAAGATGATGCGCTGCCTCTGAGGAGGATCGCCTTCAAAGTCACAGACGAGCTGCTCGTTATCAGCGAAGCTTGCGCCGCCACCATAGCCGCAGTTAGTGCCGGTTTCGAGAAGGCGACCTTGTTCTTCGCCGCTCAATCCGCCAAGAATTCCAACAAGTTGACGCTCAAGGGAAGGTTCCCCTATCGGGTGAAACGAAATACTAGGCCCGGCGCTGTCCGCCTTTGAGACCCAAGATGGCATTCGGGTGAGCAACTCCGAACATTGAGCATCTTCGTAAGTTTTAATGATATGGCGCGTTGTTGAACATGTTCCAAGAACCACCTTTTGTACAAGTCTTGGCTGATGTTGCATGTAATCTTGTACAAAGCCAAGCGCAGACCTCTGCAGACAAGAAGTTTCATGTGTTGCGACAACTTGTCAAATACATGCTTCTTAACTTTTTTGCATGTGTTATATAACATTTTGTGCAGCATCCACACCAAGAAGAAATAACGAGCCACAAGGCTCCATAACTTTATTTTCTTCTTTCTTCTCAAAAGAAAGGAAGATTCCTTCGCCCACAAGTTAGTCGGCGGGGGAAGGAGAAGATAATGGTATGGGCCACCAAGTGTCGCCGAGAAATATCGCCTTGCCGGAAGCAAACGACGTAAGCTAAGTTGCCAAAGTTTGAGCAATTGCTTTTAAAATTTTTAAGTTATGTTCTCGAACGATAGTACTTTGTATGGAAAACCCAGGCGCTGAAAGGAACTAACTCATGGCTGGTTTGCGCCCTTACTTTGTTTCGAGTCCGCCTCAACAACTTAAGTGAGTTGCAACCAGTGCCATGGCTAGGTTGTTTGTCGGAGTATGTGATCGCCAAAGAGGGTTGTCTGACGTTCAACTACCACATGCAAAGCAAAGCTCACAAGTTCCCCTAAAAAGTTTAGGGCACAAACATACAAAGGAAGAATCAAGTGAAAGGAAAAAAAATAACATTGCAATCGTGTTTCAAGATAGAGATATTATAAAATAACTTGTCGTAGATCTAATAAATTGTTCTCCTAAGACGATCGAAATGACAAGTGAAAGATAAATTTACGGCCTAGTCCACGGTCGCCACAACCTTCTGATTCGCCGCCATTTCTGTCCACAATGGTGCGATTAGGGCCTTTGAGAGCTCAACGCCACAATGGCAGGGACTTGAGGACGCTAATGGTTAACACCCGGATTGTGGAAGGCCACCTTCATCGCTAACTTTCAAGAGCCTCACAGAGATTTGGCGCGACCTACGGCCAGCTGCTTTGGGATCTCTTCCTGAGCCACTGGAGAGCCGCTACCACGCCTTGAGGAACAGTCGAGCTTACGCTGCTGGAGATGCTCGTTTGAGTACCCGAGATCTACCATCCCCATCTCCATCAGCTCCTTGTCAATGGCGGCGCAAGATCCACAAGACCTCCGTCAGCTGCATCACGTTTCTCCTTGAAGGTGTTATAAGTAGTCGTGGCAGCCGCCGCCAGCCCTCGCCTCTTTGATCTTCTCCAATGCACTCCTCTTCTCCGCCTCCTTGGCGCCTGGCCCAGCTGCCTCCATCAAGGTGGTCACCTTCAGCCTAGATCTGCCTTGGAGTCCTGTGGCGTTGCCGAGCTCTTGATCCTCAGCGTAGACGTGGCCCGCAACTCGCCAAGAGTGTAGGCCCTTCAAGGCTGCGGCTTCAGCGCAGTGACTCGACCGCTTCTCGGAGGGTGGCCTCCAGCCGCGCCACCCTCGCCTCCAACTCCTTCTTGGCGGCTCTCGGCAGCGGGGCAGCATTCTTGCCTCCTGAGAGCTCCGCCAAGTGATTGCTCACAAGGCAAGCTCTTCCTCATAGCTGTCAAGGTTGATCTTCCGCCAAGGCCAGTCGCTTCTTGCGCAGATAGCTTCTCGCCAGCTAGTTTTGCTGCTCCTCGACCTCAGCCTTCTCAAGGATGAAGGCCAGGCGCCTTCGGAGAGTTGCTCCCTGCGCTTCGCTTACGTCCCGGAGGGTTTTTGGTTGGCGCCGGAGCTCTTCAGGCGCTCTCCATGTCAACTCCCGCCTCGCCGATAAGTGCTTCTTAGACTCCGCTGGTTTGTTGCAAGAGAGCAACAATAGCTTCTTTCAAGAAGCTTTCCTCCTCGACTCGCCATCGTCACATTACTTGCGCCACAACTAACGACAACCCCAATGGAGGCGAAGCTCTTCGTCAAAGGTCTCCTTGACCGGGCGCCCGGAGCTCGACGCCCATGGGAGCTTGATGACGCTGCTGTCCGCCGCCCTTGATACGGGTTGGGGCTTTTCTGAGCTCGACAACAGACGGTGGCGGAGGGATCGGCGGTCAGCGAATACCGGCGCCTCCCGCGCCCTCGTGGTCGCCAAGACGATCAATACCGCACTCTCTCATCCTTTGCGGCAAAGCAGCCTTGGCGGCTTCCTCACTGGCTGACCCACCCAGACCTGCCTCCATGTTGGCGCGCTGCCATTGTTGTCACAAGACGCCCCTCCCTCGCCGCAACCTCAGTCCCTATCGGCTCTCCCGGCAGATGGATCTCGACGACCGAAAAAGAAAGAATAGTCAATCAAATGTTCAAAAGAAGAACAGAAGAAAAGGAACCCAAGGGAAATTTTCAGGCAAGGAGATTACTCAAGAGTGGGATCTCGTGGGTCATGGGTCTCCACCACCGGAGGATCGCCGGTGCTGCCCCTCATCGGAGAAACTTCCTTTGCTCTGAGCCTCCTCCTGCCGGAGAGCCGCCCTTGCCGGGAGAATTCTCCCTTGGCGCGCGGTTGAAGCAGACGGAATTTCAGTGAGCCACCTCCGGCCTCCCGGCGAGGCTGCTCCGCCCTACACAAATCAACAAGTCAGATATCATTAAAGAAGGAGCACCCATGCACACCTAACCGTAAGAACAAAACCACTGCTTACCACGGGGCCGCTGGGCTGCCTCAGGAAGGTTGCCTGTCCGCAAGGGGTCTCAGACGCAGCATCCTGCCGCCACGGGGATCGCTCGATGACAACCACTGGGTCTTGGCTCTCTTCTTCGACGCCCGAGCCAGCGCCCTAAAAGGAAAGAGTTCAGAATGAAGCAAATCGATACAAAGAGAAAAGCAGCAAATTGAAGGATTACAAGTACAGCGACAGATCTTACTCTTCTTCTTCCTCGAGCTGAGAGCGGAGAAGTCGTTCCGCCCCGCCCGGGTGGCGACGAGTCAGGAAGAGTAGGCTCCCTGGACGCCATGCGGCAAGGGAGCCAGGTCCCAGAGGTCTCCCGCCCAGCCACGTGGCGGGCGTGAGGCCTCACCAAGGCAATGTAGCTGTTGCTGTGGATTGTCAAGCCGGGCAAGGGACGGGTGTTGGGTCTGGCCCGCCGCCCCCACCACTTCTGGATCTTGGCAGAGGCGCCCAGGAGCTGCGGCCTCCCGCTGACAAGCTACATGAAGGTGGAGGAGGCTTCCGTGCAGTTTGCCTCGCTCAGCATCGCTCGGCCCAGCCTCCGGCCACGCAAGCCTTCCTTCCGTCGGCAAGGTTTGACGCTGGCTGCTCTCCGGCTCCTCCACGTGAACCTGAATTCACCAACAAGCAGCAGCTTCCGCCCTCCAGCCTCGGTATGGCGGCGTGCAGCTCAAGGCCGATGGTGTCGCTGGTGAGCCACGTTCGCCGGCCACGCTGGATCGCTACTTCTTCCAAGCTGTCAAAGAACTGCCGCATTTATGTCGCCGGGCGGCTTCTTGCTAATTTGGAACGATCCGCATGGGAATCGCGACAACGGCATCATCGCACGGATGCGTCAAGCTTAAGAGTTGTTGCACAAAGGACCGCTCCCCGCAATACGAACCACTCGGATGATCTCGGTCATGCTTATAACAGCCTCAGCAAAGATCGCATCCAGCTCTAAGACGGTGAAATTTAGTTGAGGCCCGGCACAGCCTCATGATGTCCGCTGCATTTTGAACTCCCAAGCAGGCCTCCTTCCCGCAAGGGATGGCGCGGCGGTTAAGGAAATCACGCTAACAGCGCTTACAAGTTGAGTCCCGCATGCCCCGAGGCGCAAGATCCGGTCACAGCAATCTTCAACCTAGCATCCTCCAGCAGCCAAGTTGTTCTGAATCATTGCCGCCAAGACTATGGGATTTTATACCGCAAAGGAAGGGTCGCGGGTTCTCCTCGATAATCCAACACCAATCGGCTTCCACTCTCCCACTTACACTGAGCCTCCTTCCAGATATGCATCTTTCTTGCCGATCCCGAGATCCAAGCAATCCCTCCCAAGCGGCCTCCCCTCTCAACGCTGGGCATGAAGAAGTATAAGAGAGGGCTACGCTTGGTGGATTTCACAAAGTTTGCGAAGGTGTGCGAAACTGCCATGGTCGAGAGCGCTGGGGTGAAATCAAGGAGGCGGAGACCGAGGTGTTCATGATGTCGCAAAAGAATTGAAAAGGGCGCAGAGCCCGCAGAGAAGAAGAGCGCTGAAGAAGGGATACCCGAGAGACCTTCTCTGATGAGGCAGCGGAGATCACCTGCATGCGCGCTCGCCTGGGCCTGGGCCGACCTGAAGAGGTAGTACCCTCCCGCAGCCTTTGGCGCCGAGCAGTTGTCAGGTGGCCCACTTTTCAGCAAAGCGAGCCGCGCCCCACGCCGATTTCACGCTTGCTTTCCGCTTTGAGCCATGGTGGAGGTGGTGGAGGAGGGCCGACGGCGCTGATGGCGCGCAGGCGCATAGGGAAGGGCGCCGCCTCAGCACCAGGAGGAGGGAGCCAGCGACGTGGTTTTTGAGATGTGACAAAGCAATGGCGAGGTGGGCGACCTGCCCCTCGCTTCCCCTGCTTATAAGTGAGGAGAGGCGGACGCCCGCTTTTCCATCAAAGAAAGCCCCCATGATCTCTCCCACGACGCCCACGCTCGGCGCATGGCTGTGGGGACGTAGGGTCCGGAGCAGTAACGGCAAGGATCTAGGCTGCGCGTGTGTCTGCAGACTCTCTTTGGGCCCGGCCCAACAGCGCCGGCACCATGTGTGGCCCAGGCCCCGGGCTTGCCGGTCAAACTAGGAGTAGGGCACCAGTATCCCAACTCTGCACCTGTAGTTGCAGACTTCCTGCAGGCTGCCTAGTGACCGCCAAGGTCCCTCCGTGGTTCCTTTGGAGCCATTCAAGAACAAAGTATTTAAGCCAAGAAGACAAGACCCCAAGAGGAGCTGGCTGGAAGGCCACCAAGGCACGCAGAAGACAAGACTCCGCAAGAGGGAGCTTGTCGAAGGTTTGAGCGAAATGGCAAGCTCCTGAGCCGATTAGCCGGGATTCACCGCTGCAAGGTGCTTGCCGGCAGTAACCTCTTCATCTCCGCCCAGCTCATCCACCAACGTGTCGCCATGGGGGCCACCCAGCGCAAGCGGTCAAGAGGTTGTGCAGCCAGCTGGGACAAGCGAGCAGAGGCGCTCGACAGCTTACCATCATGGCAACTGCGGCGCACTGACGGTCCTCATAATGCTAAAGAGCGATGTGGACGGCATTTAATGCTTTTGTCCCTGTCAGTCGTGAGTTAGGGTATAGTGCATCGTATTAATCGCATAAGTCGGTGAACCAACTACTGTTTTTCCATTTGTAACCTCATCTACGCCATACCTGTAGTACCCTTTGAACCTATAAAAGGAGGCCCATGCGAATATAGAAGGGTTCGTGCTCGTTCGCTCGCTTAGGATTCACTCATTCGAGACCGTAGAGACACAAGCTTGGTTTTGTAGCTCCCATTGCTCCCTAGCAAGAACACAAGATAATCGGCATGCCAGCAAGAGGATATTATATCCTCCTAGAGCTCCGTTGCCGTAAACTGCTCGTGCATTGCCTCGATCTGCTCTTCATGCACCTCCCCTCCGAACCAAAAGGACTCGGGTCCGCCAGATCCCATAGGTGTTCGTGGGTCACGATCAGCTTCTCGACACCATTTCTCTCATAAACTTAGAAAATGATGTAGGGCTTAAATTTGATCCAAATGCCATGATTCAAATTCCTAGATGCTTCTAAGTTCATAACTTAGCTTATGAATATTTTTCTTAATACTTTCTGTCCCACATAAAATAATGAGCCATTTCTTCATATTTGTCAACTTTCCAAATTCATAGGAAATTCATTTGAACTCCAAATCCAAAGGAAACCAACTACCGATGCTTCTAAAATCATGATTTGCTAAATGGGTGCCTTTGCTCATTTTTTCAAAAAATACAGTTCTCGTGACACTTCTTGTAAATCCATAAACCCCTTGATTCCATCAAATTGAAATGTTCAGAAATTTTCCCTTAATCCAATTCCAAGGAAACACCCTGGTTATTTTTCATATGACCAAGGAAGTCCTAGAAAAGTCAAATCCATATTTTTAGATAATTTTTATTTTCTGCCTTTGTTGAGTTGCTTATTATGGTTGCTTTTCATTTATAGTTGACGTAAGTAGACGAAATGCTTGGAGTTGGACCAGAGATATTTGAAGACCTCAAGACTTCGTTAAAACAGTAAGCAACCCTTGACCATGATGAACCATTTTTCAACATAATAGCATTTTCTGTTTCATCGAGTGCATGATATATATCTTGAATGGCAACTCGCTAGGCTTGCGCTGCATAATAGCATTGATACTTGCATTGTTCATGACTCTACCCTTGCTTAGAGTTGTGTTGCGGGTTGTAGAAATATGCTATGTAGATGGCTACGCAAAGTGGGTCAGGATTATGCATGGAAAGAAACAAGTGTGGTTTGACATACTTGCAAACAGCCCCAAAGGCGCTATTAATGCCTCGGATATGATGATGAATTAGGCCACTACTTGGTGGAGAGGTGAAACCGAGGCTTGATGAAAGTGTTGTTTATGCGATTTGATTAGATTTAAGATTTGTCGATCGTCTCAACTCACATATGCGAATTCACTTCTACCCTGTATATGGGCAAGGGCATTATTGATTACCTAGGGCGATAGATTTAAGCTTTGGAGCCCGTGACATTAGTGACGGGGAGAGTTGGTGCTTCCTTGGACGGGTCATGCCAGTAGAGTGGCCATGATCAAGCTCACAGGCATCGGATACACCGCTGTGTCCTCTCTGATGTTACACATCTCGAGTGAGTCTCGATGATGTACATCATGAGGATATGGAATAAACGAGTGGACCTCGTTAGTGTCAGCTCTTAGGAAAGGTAGTGATCGGGTGCTTACCCCGCATACTTGAGGTATCGCTGTCGTCGGATGACATAGAAGTTCCCCTGATCTTGTGGGTAAAGTGTGCAACCTCTCGCAGAGTGTAAAACTATTCAATAGCCGTGTCCACTGGTCAAGGACAGCTTGGGTGGTGCTGCTTAGACTACATCCATATGTTTCGATAAACAACACGATTTGGTAAATCTATTGACGGATTCGGAGGAGGTCAGGATGAGCTTGAGCATGAGTTGCTCATAACTCTCTCGATGTTGTTGTCCCAGAATTTCCTCGACACTTGTTGCGCACGCATTCATATCCTTAACGTTGATCATATTTGCATGAGAAAACTAGCTTCCGCAAAATGCCAAATTAGCAGAGTGCCTCGTACAATTATTCTGTTATCACCCTTGGGTTGTTTATGTAGCACATTCAAAGTACTCATTGGCTTGCCAACGGTTATTTTATCGGCCGTGCATGAAAGAAGTGGAGTAAGATGAAGATTTCTTTACGCACTTAACATGCAAGCTAGGACGCTCCTAGTCAGATGCCTCAGAGGGTTAAGGCGCATGGTATGGGTCCAAGTTGTCAACGAAGATTTTACTACGATGCTATACTCAAGACTTGACCATAATAGTCCTACTTGTGTAACACGGTATGTATGGATGTAAGACTTGTTATTCAGCTTGTGGTGTCCCAAGTGAGCATTGATCTCCTCGATCATCAGACACGTATATCTGTGATCACGACTTATGAGTCTGGGTCCCCATGTAGCTGGTGGTATCGTGAGCCATCCTGACCGTAGGAAGCCTTAGTTAGCATGGTGGTCGTTAGTTAGGTAAAACTATTTCCAAACTACTACTAGTTTTCAAACTATCTCGTGATTTCTTCCCTCTCGCTCTTCAAAACTATGGAATACTTTCCTATTAATCTCTTCCCTTCAAAACCTTTGGTCGCTAGAACCCTTATGCCCTCGACCACTGATTCCTTGTAACTCGTGGATAATCTAGATGGAAGATGCCTGCCGCATATTCACCCACATCTCCTAACACAAGATTGGCGACATCACAACAAGACGACACCAATGTAAGATACATCCTCAAGGAATGAGGGCCTCAAGACCCGTGAGAGAGGTGACACCCTTGACACTCGGCCCCAAGATGATGCAACCTTAGCCTCACGGCGATCAGGGCATAGGATATGCAAGATCATGATATATCGCTAATAGAGTAACCTCATCATCGCCTGTTGTTTTATCTAAACCACCGATGGATGAGAACTCAGCCATTTGGTCCGCTCACCATAGTGAGCAGGAAAACGGTTCTCCTCATCCCCGCTCTTGGTGTCGATGTTGTCATCAACGAATCGACATGATGGACATCTATTATGCCTTGATAATGTCATTGCATAAAGGATTACCTACCGGTACCATCGACGGCTTAGAAGACAAAAAGGGATCGCCGTGATTAAGAAGACAATAGAAAACCAAGTCAATGCCGCTACGAGGAGCCACCTTCACCCCATTACTTCAACAAAGTAGAAGTTGTTGAAGAATCTTCAGATCAACCCGGATTGTTTCATCGAACAACTACAAGAGACGAGTAACACCCGAGGAAAACCTGTAAGATCGCACGAGGCACGAAGTAAAGCACGACTACTTAGTCCGAGAACCCCTAGGGTAGGATGAGTCGGTACCCCTATGCTAATCGAAGTTCATATGATGGTTCCAATAGAACCATGATTGTGTGTTGCTTGTTTTATTTGTTTGTGTTTTGATATCCC
>JAHIAM010002519.1:0-54794 GCA_021605205.1 Aegilops longissima | reverse complement strand
TTTCCCCAAAGGCGTCTTTCCAATTTTTCAACAGCTTGTCTATTTCCCGCCCCTCGGACACGGCCTTTGGGTTCGGTTTCACCATCGAAAGATCCTGCCTCCACGGGTCATCGCCGGCCACCTTCGGTCCCATGAACACGGTTTTCAAGACCCGGATCTCTATCTAGGGCGATAGCGGTCATCCATGCACCTTACGATCCGAAAATCCGGACTACCGCCCCCGAGATATCCGGAATCGAGATAGTCCCCGCGGAGCAAAGGGGCTCATAGGGAAATATTCTTTCTCCAAGGCCCCCAGAGGCTTTTCACGGGTCAAGCCCTCTTTCAGAGCCCCAGATATAGATTGATGTCGCCCCGTTGTTTCGCCCTTCAATTAGCATACCATGTGAATGTACTTCTTTCATGCACAACCGGGGAAGGTTGTACATCCACAAACACAAAGGTGTTGCTTCTCCGCTGCCAAACGGATTGACTCCATCGGTGTCGCCCAAAGACGATGTTCCTTGGATCGTTCCCAAATTTGAGTTTCAAGTTCAACGCCCAGCTCGCATCCTTAGGGTGACTCAAGATCTTGTCTTTTTATCTATCTCCGGATCATTTGCCATCTTCGCTTTTCTCCTCCCTATCCGCGCAACGCAGGAGCTTTTACCTTAGGGTCCGCGAAATAGCGCCGCAGACGGGAGTGATCGGGTACCACACCACTTTTCGAGGAGCTTTTCCTTCTTGTATCGAGGACGCCAAGACACCGAATATGGTAGACCCCGCTCGCCCCGATAAATGATGCAATTGTTCATGCACACATGGTATTTCACGGGGTAAATCGAGGGACACACGATTTTCTTCGCCTCCAAACTGGTCGGGCACTTGTTCCCTTGGGAAGACGTTGCGGAATGACATGTTCTCGCCGGCACGCGCCGGTCATTTTGTGTTTTACCTTCATCTCCGAGCCATGAGCGCACTTTCGCCGGTATCCTCGGCCTGCATCCTTCATACAATGGAGTAACCGCTTAACCGTTGATCCATCTTGGCTTTCTGGGGCAGCCGGGGTATCCGCCCGCTTGAGAAGCAGCTCTTGAATATGAGGGTCCCGCACCCAGCCCATCGATGGTCCAGAGTCGTCCCCCGATCATCATCTTCATGATCATGCCCGCCTGTCCGATCTTCCTCATCATCATGTCCTGATCTTCTACATGATGATCGTACAGATCACCGCCGGATCATCTCCCGGGATTCCCTTCCGCCCCCCGAGCCGCGTGGTTGTCTTGTGCCCTTCCTCATTTCTTGCCCGCCCCCATGGACGACTTCATAGTCATCTTCATCACCTTGCCACCGAAGCCATCCATGAAACCACGAAGAGCAGGTGGTCCCGACTGCCCGAACCGGTCCGCAATAAGGCTCTTCACTTGCATCTTCGACCGGACATCTTATCTCCGCCTCGCTTTTTGAAGCATCTCGCCTTCGGGACCTCAAAACCTATTCACGATGCCTTCGTCATCGGGGACTATGGTCGCGGGTAGAGCAAAACGATATTTTAGAACCAAAAAAAATTTGGCATGACCTTCCCTAAAATAGGACAAAAGAATGCTTAATGCCAAAATTTTCCTAAACGGAAATGAATCAACATTCCGCAAAATATTGGCAACTATCGATTTAAATACCGTACACCTCCAAACACAAACACATATGCAACACCACAAACATATGCAACACCATAACATACATAGATCTAGCTAGGCCAAAAAGTGATGTGCACATTGTTGTAGGGAGAACAAATAAATATAGCTTCCCCTTACTTACCTATTAAAACAAGGTAATTTAACCACTTAATTTGAATGAATCTATGGTGGAAATGAGGTGAAAAGAGGAGGCACCCGAGACAAGGAGGAGGTGGAGAGAATGAAGTGGGGAGAAAGTGAGTGTGGGTAGGAGAGGCTGTCCAAAATATTTGTTGTTGTTCACTTACTAATGGCGCACCAGCACTAAATGCGCCATTATAATTCGTAATAATGGCGCATTTGGGCGGTGCGCCATTAGTAGTTTTGCAAAAAATATAATATAACCAAAAGCGCCATTACTAGTTTAAACTACTAATGGGACTCCATCCATGCGCCATTAGTATGTTTGGACAAACTAGTTCAATTTTTTTGATACTAATGGCGCACTTTTCATGGTGCCCATTAGTAGTTAAACTACTAATGGCGCTCCGGATGCCATTAGTATGTTTGGAAGAGCACTAGTTGAAATTTTTTTGATACTAATGGCGACCCTTTTTTGGGCGCCATTAGTAGTTACAACTACTAATGGCGACTTATTCGGATGCCCATTAGTATGTTTACAGGCCTTAGTTCTTGATAATGGCGCACCCTTTGGGTGCGCCATTAGTAGTTTCAACCTAATGGCGATCGGGGTGCCCATTATATATTAATGGCGCACCAACTTTCGGGCGCCATTAGTGTCAATCCCATCTATAGCCCTTTTTTAGTAGTGGGCTCTTTGCCGGGTTCTACATGCCCGGCCCTCGAGGGCACCGGTCCGCCCTTCAGCCGGTCGCGATGCCGGTATGAGTCTCGCGCCGTCTCATCAGACCAGTTTGCGGTCGGTCTCACCCATGCCACCGGTGGGCCCATCAACAAATCGGTTGATCGTTAAGGCTAAAATTGCCCCGCCTGTAGACGCATCGCAATCACCGAACCCTGTCCTTCATTGTTGCAATGCCATTTAAATCTAGTCAATTAATTTAATTTTTAAAAAGGCCGGGGAATGTTGACCCTTCCGGCGGCAAATTCCGGCACTGAATGTCCTAGTTTAGAAAAGTCATGCCGAATTCACGGAAAATTTCGCATGACCTTTGCAAAAGTGGACAAATCGAGAACTGAAATTTGAAAGAAATGAATCAACATTCCGCAAAACATAGGCCACTCAGCATCATTCCCCGAAACAGTGTTCAAATATCCTCTTAACCGCAACACATGTCCAAATATACATGAGCAAACATGTCCAAATTTCACAAGCTAATTAAAAAACAAAGTGTAGAAGAAAATTCATTTAACTACTAATAGAACAAAATTCAGTTAACTTTAGTGCTCTATAATGATGAAAGGAAAAAATTCAGTTAACTACTAATTTCATTCATTTAGGTTATTCATTTAACATCACCTAATTAACCCACAACCATACTACTAGCAGCACTACTAACCTAATTAACCTAGCAAAACTCTAGTGCCCTAACTAAAAACATCTAATTAACATCTACTAGTACCACTATTGCCCTAACCTAATTAACATCTACTAGTATCACTATATACTATACAAGCAGCATCTACCCAATTAAACCCTCTTCCCTAATAATTTTGTAAACCAAAAAATTTTTGCTCTAAACTAATTTTTGCTCTAACATCTACTACTTAACATCCTTTGCTCTAAACTAAATTTTTTGCTATAAACAAACTTTTTGCTCTACTAATTTTTTTCTAAAAAGAGAGAGAAGTGGGGGGGGTGGGGACTTACAAGAGGGGAGATACGGTGGCGGGAGGTGTCGGACGGAGGCAGGCGAAGAGGGCGGCCGGCACGCAACGGCAGTCCCGGGCGGGCTCGGTGGCGGTGGGGGAGGGCGCCGAGTGATGTCGAGGGCGGCCTGGGCGGCGGGCGGGGAGGGGGGCGGTCTCGGCAGCGGTGAGGATGACGGCGCCTCGGGAGACGGTGAGGTTTGGGGCCCACGCCAGCAGGAGATGGCGAGGGGGCGACGGCAATTGGGAGACGGCGGCAGGGTGGGGATTTGGGGAAGAAGGTGGTGGCGGGGGGAGGGGGGGGGGAACGTGTTTAGAAGACCAAAGAAGATTTCAAAACGCTATAGCTGTTATACGCTTCCCAAACCCGCTACTTCTATTCCTTTCTCCTTTTTCCCCTTTTTTATTTTATTTTTCACATTTTTTTTTTTCCTTTCTCCTTTTTCATTTCTTTCATTTTCATTTACTTTTCTACTTGTTTTTCACTTTATTTTATTTTAGCAAGAGCCCACACGTAAGCCGCCACACCAAGGAGAGTAGCAAAGCTGGGCAAGATAATGCCATCGCTAGGTTGGGCTAGCCATGTCCCCAGTCAAACATAGCAGCAACTTTTTTAGACGCGCCATCCAAAGTCATAGCAGGGGTTTATTTACGTGTTGTATAAGAGCAGAGGATGATTTTGTACAGCGCCACGGTAACATTCTGTTAAGGTTTTCCCTAGTAGTGTTGCCCCCAACGCCAAGTAGCCTAGCTGGACATAGCATCATCGAGGACCAGCCGATGGGACCAAGGGACACTCCTGGAGGAACCCTAGTGGCAGGGGGACGAGGTAGAGAGAAAGGGAGAGGAGATGCAAGCCAGGGCAATGAATGCTTGAGTGTTTGTTTTACTTGACGGCGTGTGACATGGACCCAGAGTTGCATTTTGAGTGTAATATAGGCGACAAACGAGTCATTTCACTATTCCCTTCCTTCAATTTTCAATGAGGTTCTACCCAAACACCCCCTCCAAAGTTTAAATTAGTTGGCCCATAGCTCAAAAAAATGACCTTTACATCTTTTATGGCTTATTTTGACAATATGCCCCAAAAGGCGGAATCAAGGGCCCTTAACCTGCAATTCAATTGTGCGGAATGATGAATCACTCCTCCTGCTATCCCAATTTAGGCATCATCATACGGATAACCTAATACATGTGCATTCCATTGTAGAACTGAGTATGCAATGTTTAAGTTCATATGTTGCACATGATGTTTAAATGCCCTTAAATCTGGTCAGTCCAAAGGATGGTCTTTAAGCCTCCCTTTGCTTCTTTTTTGATATGTAAGATTTGCTCACACATATGTTCAATTGCTTGTTTGCATCAGCCAGCCATACTAGGACTGTTTGCTTTGATTACTTGTGTTGTGCATCAAAGAGCTTGTCAACGATTTAAACACTAAGGGCTACTGTAGGGGCCTTGTCTAACTATAGGTGACATAAAGGTTTTGAACTACAAGTAGGCTCTCCAAGAGTACCGGAGATCCAGTTCAAGGTATGCCTAGTTTTTACATAGTAATAGTAAATGCTCATTTCATTTGTGCAAGTGCAAGAGATGCAATGTTTCATTATGTGGTGTTGTTTTGTTATAATCTCATCCTTTTGTGTTCACAGACCGAAAGTATGCATATTTATCTTCCAAGGAGACGAGTAACTAGTTTGTGTCACCTTAGGGGGGTAATGAAGATAAGATTGAGGATTTCCAAGACAAGATGTTAGGAAGGAGCCTTTGCAAGAGAAGTAGGAGCTGCCCGGAGCCCTTCAACCTGCTAAGGTAACAAGATGCAACTCAACAGTTCAATTCCTTGTTTGTTTCGGCATAGTTAATTTTCTTTTCAATTGCTTTTTATTTGTCCTCACTTAATGAGATGCCCAAATAATTATGCCTGATGTTCAAGACTTGTATCACTATTAGTTGACATAATTAAAGGCCTTACCATTTAATTACTTTCCCAAGGTGCCTAAGCTTTGAAGTCTATTAACCAACTATTATTGCATGAGGCTCCAATCTAGTTTATACTACGCTAATGATTGCATAGTTTTGCCTCTGTAGTATGTTTGTATGAAACCCTGCTGTTCATTATGCTCCCTAAGACTTTAATTGAGGTAAGAACGCCAACTGCTTGCTTACTTATACGAACGTGTTGTCTAAATTTGTAACTTGTCTTGTTTTCGACCCCAACATCATGCTCCTCCGGTGAGCTAAGAGGATTTGATGCAGCCAATTTCTTCGTCTTCTGATCCCAATCCTGCCGGTCATAATCCGCCAGACTCTCCGACAAAGAGAGAGACCTTAGTGAATTCGAATGTCGCCAAGGGCGAAAGGCCGAAGATGTCCGTGGCGGCGAACTCCATGATCGACGCCCACCAGATTCGATTGGCAGGGGCGCGAAGGTTTGGAGTCGAGAGGAGTCCGACCTTGAGTCACGGGCTTCGCAGAGGACAAGGCTGGTATCGTCGATCACGAGAGATTGCAGGCCCCGAGGCGGTGTCCAGCCACCCATCCTTGATTGGCCTGCCGGCCCGAAGCTAAGGGTCGAGCGGCACGGGTGCGCTCTGTGGCACTATTCTGGACCAGAGCTAAATCATGCCCATCGACAAGGCGGCTCGCTCGGTCGCGGGCTCGGATCCGCTGAAGGTCAAGTCTCCGCGGACGCCGGGCCGTAGTAGTTTAAATCTTCCAAATCGACTCGATGGCTAGGGCGAGCTTGATCTGCTCCGATGGCTAAGCAAATTGCCCGCAGAAGGCGGTCAGCCGAACATTTAATATCTGTCCGGGAGAAAAGTCTCACCTCGGACCGCATCGTTGTTGATGATCGGAGGAGCCATCGGCTAAAGATGACGACATGCAGGAACTCTCAATGAAAGCACCAATGTCGGTGTCAAACCGCGGATCTCGGTAGGGGTCCCGAATCGTATGCCTAGGCGGATGGTAACAGGAGACAAGGGACACGATGTTTTTACCTGTTCGGGCCCTCTCGATGGAGGTAAAACCTACCCTGCTTGATTAATATTGAAGATATGGGTAGTACAAGAGTAGATCTACCACGAGATCGAGAGGCTAAACCCTTGAAGCTAGCCTATGGTATGATTGTTCTTCCCACGATTAAAACCTCCGTTTATATAGACACCGGAGAGGGCTAGGGTTACACGTAGTCGGTTACAATGGGAGGAGATCTACATATGACGCCAAGCTTGCCTTCCACGCCAAGGAAAGTCCCATCCGACACGGACTAAGTCTTCAATCTTGCATCTTCATAGTCCGTGAGTCCGCCAAAGGTTATAGTCCGCTATCCGGCAACCCCTAATCTAGGACTCCTCAAGAATGTTACTATCTACAAAGCTCGACTTGTTGCAAAAGGTTTTTGACAAGTTCAAGGATTTGACTACGATGACCTTTCTTCACCAGTAGCGGCTTAAAGTCCGCCCGAATCATGTTAGCAATTGCCGATTTTATGATTTTGAAATTTGGCAAATGGATGTCAAAACTGCATTCCTTGGATATCTTAAAGAAGAGTTGTATATGATGCAACCATAAGGTTTTGTCAATCCAAAAGGTGCTAACAACTGTGCAAGCTCTAGCGATCCATTTATGGACTTGTGCAAGCATCTCGGAGTTGGAATATACACTTTGATAGTGTGATCAAAGATATGGATTTACAGACTTATGTGAAGCCCGATTTAAGTGAGTGAGTGGAGCACTACAGATTTCTGATAAGTATATGTGAATGACATATTGTTGATCGTAAATAATGTAGAATTTTTCCGGAAATCATAAAGGAGTGTTTGAAAGGAGTTTTTCCAAGAAAGACCTTGGTGAAGCTAAGCTATATTGAGCATCAAGATCTATAGAGATAGAACAAGAAGCTTGATAAGTTTTTTCAATGAGTACACTTTGATAAGATTTTGAAGTAGTAAGGATATGTTGCAAGTAAAGTTGAGGACTCAAATGATTATAATTGAAGGAGTTCTTTGCCAGTATGTTGCAAGGTCAAAAGTATATAAGTTGAGTAAGTAACTCAAAATGATTCATGATGTATAAGTAATAGTGGTATGAATTCCAGTCTATTGTACAGTGAATACATGAACTCTCAAATACGGACATCACCGAGTGGTCCTTATATTGTCATGGGTTGCCGATCAAAACACATAGTAGGTGACTATAGACTTGCAAGATAGATCAAGAACTCACATATTCAGGAAAACATAATAGGTTCAGATTTGAAATCATGACACTGCCCTAGTGACAAGTATTGCATAGCAAAGTAGCATCAACATAGTGATGCTAGGGATCAAACCCAACAAACTAACTCGACATATGATAATTCATCCAACCCATCACCGCCCTGCAAGCTTCACGAGGAATTACTCACGCATCGGCGGTGAGCATCATGAAATTGGTGATGAGGATGGTTGATGATGATGATGGCGACATTCCCTCCTCCTTCGGACTCTGATCAGCCCTCCCGGAGAGATTAGGCTTCGCGTCGATCGTAAAACGAATGAATCCTTCTCTGATTTTTCCTCCTCAACATGAATATATAGAGCTGGAGTTGAGGTCGTAGAGCCCGGGGCTCACGAGGCAGGGGGCGCCTGTAGGCGCTGCTCCCACTCATGGACAGGGTGGGGCCTCGGCCTGATCTTTTGCCACATTTTTATTATTTCCAAAAAAATCCATGAAGTTTCAGGTCATTCCGAGAACTTTTAATTCTGCACAAAATAACAGATAATTCTCAAAAACAACGTCAGTCAAGTTAGTTCCATTCAAATCATGCAAGTTAGAGTCCAAACAAGGGCAAAAGTGTTTGGAAAAGTAGATACGACGGAATCAAAAGTTCTCGTAATGACCTGAAACTTCACGGAGATTATTTTGGAAAATATAAAATACTGGCGAAGAATCAAGGCCAGTTTGACACCTTCCACGAGGGTGGGGCCGCCTTCCGGGCCGCTGCGGGGCCCTCGAGCTCCAACGACCTCAACTCCAACTCATATATTCTCGTATTCGGGAGAAAAATAAAGAGAAAGATTCATCGCGCTACGACACGGAGCCGCCAAGCCCTAAACTCTCGGGAGGGCTAACTGAGTCCGCTGGGCCCGAGAGGGGAACTGTCAGCCATCACATTATCAACCATCCTCCATCACCACTTTATGATGCTCACCACAGCGTGAGTAATTCCATCCCAGGCTTGCTGGACGGTGATGGGTTGGATGAGATTTATCATGTAATCGAGTTAGTTTTGTTAGGGTTTGATCCCTAGTATCCACTATGTTCGAGATTGATGCTATTACTTGCTATGCTTAATGCTTGTCACTAGGGCCCGAAAGCAACAGATTTCAGATATGAACCTATTATGTTTTCATGAATATATGTGAGTTCTTGATCCTATCTTGCAAGTCTATAGTCACCTACTATGTGTTATGATCCGCAACTCAAGTGACAATAATCGGACCACTCCCGTGATGACCGTAGTTTGAGGAGTTCATGTATTCACTATGTGTTAATGCTTTGGTCCGGTAACTCATTAAAAGGAGCCTTAATATCCCTTACTCGGGCGCTTGAAGTAATGGCAGCAGCCTTGAAGGCATAAGGAGGCCGGAGCAGCTTTTTGCACACCCAGTACTCGACGACTAGTCTCTCGCAAGAGGGAGCCGATGAAGTAAACTGTGTTGTACCATTTTCTTCTTCCGCACTCCCTTCACCCGGCCGCATGGGTCCTATCGCACGGGAGCTGGCCTTTGTCGGGGCCGAACTCCCCCGCCGGGTTCAGCCTTGCTGTTGTACGAGTTCTGCCGGGAGGGTTCCGCCCACCAACCTCGACTCTGCCATGCTTCCGCTTCCGCCTCATCAACCTCTCTTCAAGGCCATTAGTGGGCGCCGCTAACTATTCGATTCGCTGCCGCTAGATAAAGCAAAGAACGGTTCTTGTGGTTTGGGCGCAACCAAGACCGGGTAGAGGAGAGGTACTTCTTCAAATATTGCCGCGCTTACTCGGCCTCTAGGGTCCACTCCATCAGCCCCGCTTTTAATATCTTGAAAAAGGAAGGGCATGTTCATGACTTGAGATGAACTCGCCCATGGCAGCAACGCAGCCAAAGGAGCCGATGCACGCCCTGATCCGCTTGGGTGCCCCAATCTGCTCGAGCGTGCCTCATCTTATCTAGGTTTGCTTCAATCCCACTGGGACATAAAGAACCCGAGAAGCTTGCCTGGACGGGATGCCGAAGACACACTTCTCGTGGTTCAATTTAAGGTTGATCTTGTGCAGGTGTTCCAAATGTTTCCTCCAGATCTGTGCATGAGGCCGCTTTGTCCTTGGTTTTGACCACTATGTCATCCATATAAGCTTCCATATATTCTATAGTCAGCTCAAAACCAATTTGGACTACTTCTTGCAAAGGTCGAGCCAAGACTCTTCAACCCGAAAAGGCATCCGTAAAAGCAATATGTACCACATGGGGTGATGAAGGATGTGTCTTTTCCTTGTCTTCTTTTGTCATGAAGATCTGGTGGTATCGTGAGTAGGCGCCTCAGAACGATAAGAGGTCAAGCACCCAGCCGTGGAGTCAATCAATCTGGTCAATGCACGACACAATGGGAAAGGATCCTTTGGGCAGGCCTTATTGATGTTCCGTAATCAATACACAGCCTCCATTTCCCATTTTCCTTGGCGCACTACTAATGGACGGATTGGCCAACCACGCTGGATGGAGTACCTCTCACCAAGCTCGCCACCTCTAGCTTTCTCTGATTTCCTCCGCGATGAACTCCCGCTTTCCGTAGCTTGCTTCTCGACCCTTCGCTTGACGGGCCGCGATGAGGACGTGACAAAGAAGATGGTGCTCAATCACCTCCCCGAACATCGGGATATCGGAGGCTTGCCATGCAAACACATCGACATTCGCCCACAGGAAGGCGACGAGCCTTTCTCTTATTTGACGCCCAGGGTGGAGCTTATGGTAAAACTCCTCTGCACTGGCAGCCCTCCTTTGACGGGCACCTTCTGGTCTCTCGTGGCGTGGCTCGACTTCTTGTTCTTGCCGGCGGAGTTTCCCTCGGCACGTCTCAACGGGAGCGCAACACCCCAAGAGGTGCGCTTGCTGGAGTGGGTGCTAGGAGTCTCGCCGGTCTTCTTCCTGGCTCCATCGGCAGGAGCAGGTACCTTAGCGGCAGCTGCTGAAACTGCTTCCGGGTAGAGTTGGTCAACGCAGATCAACACATCTTTCTTGGTCGGAGGGGACGGGTGATGATGTTCATCGCCCGGCATCTTCAGATGTTGTAGGCGAGGTGAAGCTGCCATGAACTTGGCAGTGCCGGGCGGCCGAGGACCTCTGCCAGGTAAGGCAGGGGATCTTGGTTACATAAAAACAATCCTCTCCGGCCCTGTGGTTCAGCTCTCGGCCCCGAATGTCACGGGCAGCAGGATCTTTCCCTTTGGCTGGCTCTCCCGGTTACCCCTTTGAACGACTCCGCCTCCTCGAGGTCTCCATCGTGGGTCCTGCAGCCTTCTAACCACAATGGGCGTAGATCAAGTTCAGGCCGCCCCGCCACAACCAACATCTTTGTCACCTTGAGGGTTGCGGATTGTTGGTGAAACCAACAATGGCAAGCTACTCACCGCAGTGGTGCGTTAGGGTAGTCCTCGGTGTCAAGATGGTGGGCGTGATGGACCATTTCAGCGGCTTCCGTAGGCCAAACGATGGCTCCATCGCCAGGATCTCACGCCCAACGCTTGAGTTGGCGGTGGATATGTGCAGCGGCGCCGCCATCGACGCCATTACGCTGGACTCGTGGGCTTTGAAACTCATGGTTGCCGGACTCGCGTCCTCATCATGATCATCATCTTCTCGCTTGTCGCTGCCTCGGGCGGCCTCTCTTGTCGACTCTCTTGCCACGGGCGGCTCTTTGGCCGCCTATGTTTCTGCCGATCCTTCGCACCATTCGGGCCTTTCTTCGCTCATACTGCCTTCATTTCTCGCCAGCAGCCTTACCTGCCCGCAGTTTGGAGATTGTGGCCTTGCGCGGATCTGGCAAGATTGCCGGTCGGAGCCTTCCCGCTTGTCGGCAACCGCTAAGGCCCGACAGCATCACACCGCAATCTCCTTTGTCAGTCGCCGCCTTTGGTCTTCTTTGGTACCGTGTCGCCAGATCCCTCAACTACAGCACGGCCTGCCCTTTGCGCCCTATTACGGCGCCAACCTTTCTTGTTGGGGTGGCTACGCCGCTGGAGTTGCTCGCACCGCATCTTCGCCGGTATTTCCTTCTTCCTGCCGTAACATAGAGCTCGCCACATTCTTAACCTTGTTCATCGCCAGCTTTCTGACGATCTTGCGATTACGCGACGCTCGATGGAACGGACCGATCACAACCGCAGATGAACATCGGGATGTTGTATCGCATCCGCTTGAACCTTTGGATGTACTTTGCGCAGGTTTTCCTTCCTTCGGGGATGATGTAAATCACCGCCGCCATGAGCTTGGTGACCTCCGTAAAGGCGCCTAACAAACTCATGGCACAGATCCGCCTAAGAAGAGATGGAATCCACCGCAAGTGCATCAACCATGACATAACATTAGGCTTGAGTGCCAACGGAAGTAGTTGGCAAGCACCTTGTCGTCGCTGCCCCGGCAGCTTGCATCGGGATGGTGTAGATGTTGAGGAACTCGACGGTGAGTCTTGCTGCTGTACTTTCGCCAACGCCGGGTTTGAACGCATGGTGGAGGGCCACGAACGCCACAGCTCACGGGTGAAGGCCGACAACCCACCTCGTAAGGTAGGCCACCGTAGCTTCCCCCGGCGGTGCTCGATCGAGTTCGAAAGGCCCACATGAGCCCGCCTCAAGCGACTTGGCGCTGATCGCGTTGGTCCACGGTCGGACGACGCGATGGATATATCATCACGAGCGTCAGCCGCTGATGGGCCGACGCCCGCGGTCGGGATGGATGAGGGGAGTACACCGTGGCCGCTGTTGCCCGGGCGTGGCTCCGCGCAGCGGTGGGAGCCCGGCTAAGCGACGGCCGACGGAGTTCCGCTGCCGCAGCCTGTCTGCCGCTGGCGGCGCCGACGAGGCTCCGGACGGTGGCCTCCATTCATCGAAGCCCGCCTGGAGGAAAATCGAGGAGCAGCGATGCATGCGCTTAGGGCTTCCGCGCGGTGGCGGTGAGAGTCGGTGACCGCGACGCGCCGACTCCTAACCACGCTAGAAGTAGCAGCGTCCGCGTCTCGCAGCCGCTTACACCTCCATCAAGACTTCTTCGCAAGATGCCTGGCCCTCTCCTTCATGTGACTCGACACACGAGACCTTTCCGTGATATGCGCCGCAGGTCACCAAAGCAGGTGACGCTGCTCATCATGCACAACCCGAGAAGAGCGCTACAGCGGGCGCCGTGTTGGCGCCTTTGAGATCGCCGCGTTGCCGCTCGGGCGGATGGCGGCACTCGAGGGCCCTGCCACCCGCTGGGGCCCGACTTCGCCTCCGATCCCGCTGGCTCGTGGCTTTGCCACCCCGCGGCGAACGACGCCGCCACCAGTGCCCGACCATCGTATGGCGTGGATGTTCGCGGGCGCGTACACGCGTCCTCTCCGAATCGCCAGCTGTCGGTCCACACTGCACTTACCCGCTCCGGACGAACCGATCGCTGTGGTCGCTTTCTTCTAGGAGCCATGGCGATGAAGAACAGCTAGGTCAACTGCTAGAACATATTTCACAACAAATACTTCACTGGCGCGCCAAAGATGTCGGTGGAAACGACACCTATGGATCACCGAATCCCTCTACGGTTGCGGATGTGGGGATCGTGAGAAGAGCGGGACCAGCAGACAACACAAAGGGATTTTACCTGTGTTCGGGCCGAAAGGTGCATAAACCCCACGATCCTGCTTTGGTGGATGTATTTAGCGCTTTGAGCTCTCGAACTAGCTCTAGGTGCTGCGAGGTTCCAAAGAGCCGAATCCTTTTCTCTGGTGCCATGGGCCTCCTTTTATAGGCTTAAAGGCTGCCACAAGCGGGCACATGTGAGGTGGAAAGTGCAAAGGTCGCGAGTCTATCGCTAGTATTACAGACAAGACGATTTAATGCGAGGCTTAGGTGTCCTTCGCTTATTGGGGATGGGGCGCGGCCCGCCCCGTCTGCTGCCGCCTCCCTGCTTCGACACGCCGCCGGCCAGCGATGCATGCAAAGCCATGTAGGCGGCAGGCAGCCGAGGTGGCGCGGTGGTGGAGCCTCCACGGCGATTGCATGCCACCACGCAGTGCCCGCCCAGCTGGTTGGGTCGGTAGCTGCATGAGAACGGCGCGAAGACTTATCTCGTGTGGGCTCGGCAAAGGGCCCACCGGTGCGCTTTGGCGAGGGCCTTGTTTCGGGTGGCCCGGCAAGGGTCTTGCTGCAGCATCGTTATTCTCCCGCAAGGGTCTTGCCGGGGTCTTGTGGGTTTTTTCGGTGAGGATGGTTGCCCTCTTATCCTCATTTGATCTTGAGCATTCTATGTCTTCACAAAGATCTGCATGCCATCACGGAGGTGCCTCCTGTGCCCTGTCCCAACGCATTTGTCGAGCTGCAGGGCTCAAGGGCGGCTCACTTCGGCCGGCGTGGGCGAGCTGCCCCGACAAGGGTCTAGCTGAGGCTGCCCCAGCAAGGGACCTTGCCGGGGGAACCTGCTACGCCTATCTGATCTTTGTGGTCTTGGTCCTTTTTGTTGCTTCGTTTGTCCTCGTGGCTTTGGCTTCTTCCCAGCTCTCCTTTCCTGCTATGTCTATGCGTGGCCGTGCCGCGTATGGAGGCTCACTGCCCGTGCACAAGTTAGGGGGTCAAAAGCAGAGCCCCTACTTTTGTACACTAACACACATATGCATAATATTGATGCCAAAAGATGCAAAGTTGATAATGATAGTGCAACATATTTGTGGCACTGCCGTTTAGGTCATATTGGTGTAAAGCACATGAAGAAACTCCATGCTGATGGGCTTTTGGAATCACTTGATTATGAATCACTTGATGCTTGTGAACCATGCCTCATGGGCAAGATGACTAAGACTCGGTTCTCCAAAACAACAGAGCGGGCAACTGACTTATTGGAAATAATACATACCGATGTATGCGATCCGATGAGTGTTGAGGCTCGCGACGGGTATCGTTATTTTCTGACCTTCATAGATGATTTGAGCAGATATGGGTATATCTACTTGATGAAACATAAGTCTGAAACATTTGAAAAGTTCAAAGAATTTTAGAGTGAAGTGGAAAATCATCATAACAAGAAAATAAAGTTTCTACAAACTATTCAAGGAGACAAATATTTGAATTACGAAGTTTGGTCTTCATTTGAAACAATGTGGAATAGTTTCACAGCTCATGTCACCTGAACACCACAGCAGAATGGTGTGTCTAAACGTCAGAATCTGCATTTTATTAGATATGGTGCGATCTATGATGTCTCTTACCGATTTACCACTATCATTTTGGGGTTATGCATTAGAGACAGCTACATTCACGCTAAATAGGGCACCATCTAAACCGCTGAGACGACACCATATTAATCTGTGGTTTGGCAAGAAACCTGTTGTCGCTTAAAGTTTGGGGTTGTGATGCTTATGTGAAAAGTTTCAACCTAATAAGCTCAAACCCAAATTGGAGAAATGTGTCTTCATAGGATACCCAAAGGAAACTTGGGTACACCTTCTATCACAGATCCGAAGGCAATATATTTGTTGTTAAAATAGCATACTTTCTAGAGAAGGAGTTTCTCTTGAAAGAAATGAGTGGAGGAAAGTAGAACTTGATGAGGTAACAATACCTGCTCCCTTATTGGAAATTAGTTCATCACAGTAAATCAGTTCCAGTGATTCCTACACTAGTAAGTGAGGAAGCTAATGATGATGATCATGAAACTTTTGATCAAGTTACTACCAAACCTCATAGGTCAACCAGAGTAAGATCCGCACCAGAGTGGTACGGTAATCCTGTTCTGGAAGTCATGTTACTTGACCATGATGAACCTATGAACTATGATGAAGCGATGATGAGCCCAATTCCGCAAAATGGCTTGAGGCCATGAAATCTAAGATGGATCTATGTATGAGAACAAAGTATGGATTTTGGTTGACTTGTTCGATGATCGGCAAGCCATAGAGAATAAATGGATCTTCAAGAAGAAGACCGACGCCGACGGTAATTGTCGGTGTCAAACCGCGGATCCCGGTAGGGGGTCCCGAACTCAATGCTCTAGGCGGATGGTAACAGGAGACAAGGGACGCGACAGTTTTTACCCAGGTTCGGCCCTCTCGATGGAGGTAAAACCCTACTCCTGCTTGATTAATATTGATGATATGGGTAGTACAAGAGTAGATCTACCACGAGATCAGAGAGGCTAAACCCTAGAAGCTAGCCTATAGTATGATTGTTGTTCGCCCCACGGACTAAAACCTCCGGTTTATATAGACACCGAGAGGGCTACTACATACGTAGTCGGGTTACAATGGAGGAGATCTACATATCCAGACGCCAAGCTTGCCTTCCACGCCAAGGAAAGTCCCATCCGGACACGGACGAAGTCTTCAATCTTGCATCTTCATAGTCCAGAGTCCGCGAAGGTTATAGTCCGCTATCCGGACACCCCTAATCCAGACTCCTCAAGAGTCTCTAACCAGGCTTCAATGACGATTTAGTCCGCGCGCAGATTGTCTTCGGCGCTGCAAGGCGGGTTTCTCCTCCGAATACTTCATAGAAGATTTTGAACACAAGGATAGTGTCCGCTCGAAAAATATGTTCCACGCATCACCAGAGAGAGAATAATATTTACATAAATCCAACCCGCCGACGATTCCGCAAGCATGACATCACACCACGCCAAGCCTTTATTCAATCGCTTTACCGTCCCCACCTCAGCGCTTAGCGAGGCAGCTTCTTGGCACGCCTTGTCGAAGCGTAGATCGTGTCCCTTATTCCGGATTCTCATCAATACGGGCGGTAACCCAATCGTGCCCATTGGTATGTCTCCTCAATCGGCTAGTCCCAAACAAATACGGGAGGGCTCTCGTATTCAACCTCTTTATAAAGAGACCAAGGCTCTACTCCTTTCTTTCAATCTCAATCAATCCGCCTCTCACCTCGAAGTTCTAACACCCAAAGCTCCAGATTCAGACGCTTCGACCTTGATGATGTCCGCCCGACCTTCGAGGTCGGTGGATGCCTTCCTCCGCTACGGAAGAAGACGTATAAAGCTAAGAGATGCCGTATCTAACCGTGAAATCCTCAGATAGGCTGCCTGCTCAAGGGCAGGTTATTCCCACTCCCAAGCCCGCGAGAGCGTGGTGTTCGCCTCATTTCCTTCGTGGCTAGGCTTCCGACGGACCCCTTTGTGAGGGGGCCTTTTTTTATTATGGGCTGGAATTTCACGACTTGGCTCCGAGTCCATCCTCCACATCTCATCGCTCATTGTCGTGTGAAGCTTCCTCTCAGATACATTCCTCACTTCGGATTGTGGCTTAAGACCTTCAAAGTAGAGCCAAGATGATCGAGGGCAGCATGCAGAGTGCGGAGGTGCTGTTATAAGCAAGAATGCTGACGCTCCATGGCCCGAGGGCTCTTTTCAAGAGGAGTTCAACTTATGGCAACGAGAGTGGTTTTATATCACAGCTCCCAGGGGCACCAAGTGGGTGGTGCCACCTGCCTTTCGCTCGGGTCCCCCACCACAGCTAGCGTCATGGGTCAATAAAGGGTTTAACTGGGGGCCGTCCAATGACGTGCCCTTGTTGCAGGGACGTATTTGAGATCTCCTAGAAAGAGACATCAATCTGGTCGTAGTGACGCAGGTCATGTTGATTCGCCGCACCTTGCCCTGCAAACGTCGCCCCCTCCGCCTGTGGGAGTTTAATCCGGAGGGACCACGAGCCCTCCAACATTTTACGGGCGCGACGCCCATGGAGATGTACAAATTGTTCTTCAGATGACAAGCAATGTGTCCGGACTCGACCGAGGGCGCAGGTCTGAGCTGCAATCGCCTCGGATACTCAAGTAAGTAGCCCTGCATCTTGACACGCTTATCCGTGATATTTATCATAAAATTGCCCTTAAAAGAGCTGTCCTTAAACAGGAGTGGATAGCGGAAGCAAAGCTAATCACTGTCCGCCCTCCCCGAGACCACGCCGGATCCCGTGTTAACCAGGATGCCGGAGGTTGCGCCTTTGGAAGAAGGTGAAGGGGGAACAAGGAAGCTACCGCCTCCCAAGGAGGTTGTCGTGAAAGGAGGAATCAAGAATTCTCTATCCAGTGGGAAGAAGAGGACCGCCTCAAGACCCGAGACCATGGTCTCAAAGCAGGGGAAGAAATCTTCACCGAGGGTCCAAGCTGGGGATGCCTCGTCAGACTGTGTTCTCCTAAGGGATCAGCCTCCACCGAGCCGTAAGTAGAGAGGGAGTTTTAAATGAGAGACAACCCCTGTTCTATTTGTGAGGAAGATAACTGAAATTTTACCTTGTAGTTCGGATCTCAGCCCTTCTCAGCAGAGCTCATCTTCGTGGGATCTTCGTCCGGAGATGATGGAGAGCGAACGCCCCCTGCTGCATCTTTGTGAAGCGGGCGACCCGAGGTGTCATCACGAGGGTTCAATCCGCAGGCCGGAAGGTAGTCGATGGCCACCCAAAGCTCCTCCGTGTCCGCCTTCAAAAGGCCATCGGACGAAGTTCGACCTTGACGCTGCAGATGCCGACATCGCGCTTTGTCAACAAGCGGCTTGATGAGGCACAAGGTATGTAATTTCTCCGGGACACCGTAAGAGGAGCTTGATGCCCGTATCTTACAACATGTGTGCTTGATGCAGATGGTGCCGCTGCCATGGAGAACCTTCGGGCGAACTTGCCCGAGCCAAGGAGCAGGCCAGAAAAGCGATGCGGTTGTTTTAAAGGCGGCTGAAGAGCCGAAGTCGAACAGCGCTCACCGCCAAGCAAGAAGGAAATGGCCGAGATGGCTGTGAAGTTGAAGAACGCTGCCGATCGCGCAAGCTTCTTGAAAAAGAAGATCGGGCGAACAGAAGGATTCTGGAGAAGGCCACATTCGAGGCCAAGGATACTCGCTTCGCGATGAGAGCTATGAAGGAGGAGCTACGCCAGCCGAGATATCGCGGCCGGAAAGCCCTTTATGCTGCGGATAAAGTTCGGGATCCTAAATATGCTCCGCTGGACCGGCTGTGGACCGCGGCGGACACTTATCCGACTTGGCGGCGAAAGTGCGCGGACGCGCCAAACACTTCCGAGATCAAAAGGATCGCTAAGCGGAAAAGCTTTTTGGTCGCAGCTCGCGAATCCGAGCGCCTACTTCCATTAAACGATCGCTTACGCATGGGCGGAGCTGAATAGGTTATCCGGACTCGCCATGAAGTATGTCGTGAGTCATCTGTGGCCGGAAAGGCCCGAGTCAAGAGTTATTTTAGCTTGGTGCAGCAATTTGGTGCGGTGCCGCATATTAATGCAATGAAGAGGTCAGCGTGCATAGAGGGTGTGCGGATGGCTCTTGCCCGTGTCAAGACATACTGGGTGGAGATGTAGGCCATCGCTGTTGCATCCTAAGATTCGGACGGGAGCCGAGTACCTGCCGAGCACTATTTTCGTGAAGTTCTCAGAGGGCGCTTGCTTAATAGAGACGCAAAGGTTCAAGGATATTATGTTCAATAACATGTATTATTGTAAAACAATGTTTCAAGGAATATACAAGCTTTTTATACTTGTGCCTTCAAGAATTAAAATACCTCCCAGCGGCCGTTAATGTATATGTGTATATAACCTGAAAGATGGCAGTCTTCGGCTTCAGCCCCCACGCATATAATGCGGGGGTGTTCGCAGAAGGCGCATTTTCACACTTGATCCAACGTCTTGGTCCTATTAAGGAGGTGATAGCGCAGCGAACTAGGCAACCGGACTATAATGCTTTATCACTTTCACTTAGCCATATGAGTTTGACAATGGCTACTATATAGCCCCTAGGGGCACCGCCCACCCAATTCGGGCGCCAGGTGTGCTCTGGCCGAAACGCCCTTCGTTAATGCGAGGAATCTTAAAGATTCCGGCGGTCATCGAGTGGTTGACCAGCCTCACGCTATATCATGATAGTTGCCGCTTTCATCGAGGTGCTTGCTCGGGCCAACCGGCCACGATCGCAGTAGTTCCTGGTGCCGCTTTAGCCGATAGAGCGGAACGTAAGGCAGCAAAACACAGGAGCCGGGCAAACCCAACATTTGACCAAAGACATGATTCGGAGCTGATGCATATAAGGCCAAACTCGCGACGCAGAACACTCCCTAAGATATTCGGTCTTTATGAAAACGGGCTGAATAACGCCTTGGTAATAAGCCCCGTGTCCGTGCACGCGAAAAATTCTGACGTACCACATGCCAAGACGCCAGCCTCCTCCTCGTTATACCAAGAAACCGGGGATGTATCAACAAGAGACAGTGAAAAGGTTTCGCAGGGTCTTAATCTAAAAAGAATCCTTGAACGGGTCCCTACAAAGACGCCTGCGCTCAGGTTCCATTGTGCCGATCCTCGACGGGTGTAGCACGGTGTTCATCTCGAAAAGAGAGGAACTTAGTTGAAAAGATCGTATGAAAATGTATGTTATATTAAATAAACAAAGTATAATTCAAAATGGGTAAAATTGAGCTTTATTGTCTCTTGTTGTACATGCGCGGAGCCCCTTGTACGAGGGTATGCGGCTAGTAAGTTTTGTATGCCGGACTCGTTTAGCTATGTCCGGGGTCCGAACGACCTGTTTAGGTGCTTTGATTAGTGAAGCCGTTATGTGTGGCTGTCAAGGCAGTTTACAGTCTTCCAAGGCCGAGGAACACTTGATATTTCCTTTAATGAGATGATGCTCGACCGGACATTTTAAGCGTAAGAGATGCATAATGCGGTATTGCATTAAAGCGGGCGAAAGCTTGGCCCCAGAGTGCTTGATAGCTACTTGTAAATGGGGGATGGAAGGTTAGCTTTTCGCGGAAGTTGTCAGGAGCCAACATAACTTCTAGCAGGAGAGAACCTGCATAATGGGCATATGGGCTCATGCGTTACCCCTTGAAAGGAAGTGTTGCTATGGCGAAGTTTTTGTTGGGTTTATCCCCATTTTATGGATTGTGTCCTGATATAGCAGGTTTAGACCATCGCCGCCCATTAGGACTTGTGTAAAGTGTAGTCCGTCAATTATCGAATCTAATACCAAGGCAGTCCAAATTGCTGCTCGATACTTCTAGAGTAATCCCGACGGTCAAGGTGATTGGTTTTAACAACCATTGAGGGACTCTCTGGATAGGCCGTATGGCTTATATCTCTATAGGCGCCTCTGTTTTTCCCTTTTGTCACGGGAAGTGAGTTTACTGTTTTGACTTCTTGTGGGAAATTCTTTTGTTTTCCGGTGCTCGCTTGTGGGGTTCGGCATCGTCCTCGCTTGGTGTGTCGAGCCCCTTGTGTTCGGCGTTGAGTTTGCCGGATTGCTTGAATACCCAACAATCTCTGTGGGTATGTTTGCAGGCTTCCCGGGAGTATTGTGGATTTGGCATATCTTGTCCAAGATTTTGTTTAGGTTAGATAGCTCATCCCTGTTATCCTTGAGGGGCAGCTTTTTCTGATTCTGCCGAGAGCTTTTGAATCCGGCATTGACTGCCGTGCTCATCGGGCTGTTTCCTTGGTCCGTGCTGGTCCTGCCGCGTCAGCGGTTTACCGCTTTCCATCCCTAACTTCGGATGTACTTGGGTCGCTAGTATCTGCATCTTGCCAACCAGCTATCCTCTCCCGCGCAAAAGCGGTCATGAGGCTTGTTAATGCGGCCATTGTTCTTGGCTTTTCTTGGCCGAGGTGTTCCGGGAGCCATTCGCCCTAACGCTGTGTTTGAAAGCTGCTAAGGCTTCGCGCCCATACAATGATTATCCGGTTCTTTTAGTAAGAAATCTGTTCCAGAGTTTCCGGCTGACTCTCCGGTTGTTGAGTTATATGACTTAAATCGCCAGATCCGTGGTCGGACATAGGTCCCTTGAAAATCTGCCCGAAAAGCATCCTCGAGCTCTTCCCAACTTCCAATGGTGTTTTCGGAAGGCTTTAAGCCAATGCCTGGCTGGCCCTTTGAGCTTGAGGGGTAAGTATTTTATGGCGTGAGGTCGCCTCCTCCTCGCCATGTGTACGTGGAGGATATAATCTCAATCCGCACCTGTGGTCCGTTGTTCCGTCAGATGCATCTATGTTTATGGGCTTGAATCTCTGGAAATTTATGGTCTAGTACCTCATCGGTGAAGCATAGTGTGTGCACCCCTTGCATTTGGGTGTGCCGTGTTGTTCGGATATTTGTTGTGTTGCATTGCTTTCTAGAGCTTGCTTTCTTGGCCTGTAGATAGATCTGGCTGGGCCATCTTTGTGATGCTAATCCTGGGTGGATCGCGTCGGCTTGGGTGCGCGCCGCTTGCCGCCTATGTTGGCCATGGGTTGTTTATCCGACCGGTGGCTTTTTATTTTGATTGTGGGGTTTAAGGCCTCCTCATCAAATTCGCAGTAATTTTCGCTCGGATAGTTTCTTGTGTGGCGATCGTCAGCCGATTTGTCTCATGGTGTTGAGTACTTTGCTCCATCTAATTTCGAGTGCATCTTCCGCTGTTTTGAGCTTCCGTCGCTTTTTCAGCTACGCGCAATGGCGACGCAGCCTTTTGTGGAGGTTCTTCTGTTCCAGAACTTGTCCGGCGTGAGGTCGTCCGGATCTGTTATCTTCACCGGGACGGGTTGTTCGGTTTGTTTATCCAAGTTGCCCTGTTCGGACGGTTGCTTGATGGCATGTTCGCCGTCCGCCGGTTCGCCCCGCCTGTGGCTGGGTCTCAGATGGCTGATGTCTCCGCCGAGGTGGGGTTTGGGGCGGCGCTACGCCGCTTTGATCGCCGAGGGAACGATCCTCGCTATGCCCCTTTGTTCCTCGTCGCCATTTCTTTTTTAGGTATGTCCACCATGTACACATCGTGGGATGAGGTGGTTGTCCGGTGCCCTATAGGCGCTGGTTCTCGTTGTTCTCTACATCGCCGCCCATACCGCCGATGTATTCGAGTCAAAGTCCAGCATGTCGGTTAAATCGCCGACAGCTGCTACGGAGTGGGTGGTGGGGCGCCGAATTTCTTCGCCGTCTGCATCCCAATCCTGCCGTCATAATCCGCCAGACTCTCCGACAAAGAGAGAGACCTTAGTGACTCAGAATGTCGCCAAGGGCGAAAAGGCCGAAAGATGTCCGTGGCGGCGAACTCCATGATCGACGCCTCGATCGATTCGACAAGGGGGGCGCGAAGGTTTGGAGTCGAGAGGAGTCCGCACCTTGAGTCACGGGCTTCGCAGAGGACAAGGCTGGTATTCGCCGATCACCGAGAGATTGCAGCCCCGAGGCGTGTCCAGCCACCCATCCTTGATTGGCCCACCGGCCCGAGCTAAGGGTCGAGCGGTCACGGTGCGCTCTGTGGCACTATTCGACGGCAGAGCTAAATCATGCCCATCGTGATAAGGCGCTCGCTTCGGTCAGTGGCTCGATCCGCCAAGGTCAAGTCTCCGCGGACGCTACCGTAGTTTAAAACTTCCAAATCTGACTGATGGCTGGGCGAGCTTCGATCTGCTCCAGATGGCTAAGCAAATTGCCCGCAAAGGCGGTTAGCCGAACATTTAATATCTGTCCGGGAGAAAAGTCTCACCTCGGACCGCATCGTTGTTGATGATCGGAGGAGCCATCGGCCTAAAGATGACGACATACGAGGAACTCTCAATGAAAGCACCAATGTCGGTGTCAAACCGCGGATCTCGGTAGGGGGTCCCGAATCAGCGCCTAGGCGGATGGTAACAGAGACAAGGGACACGATGTTTTTACCTGTGTTCGGCCCTCTCGATGGAGGTAAAACCCTACCCTGCTTGATTAATATTGAAGATATGGGTAGTACAAGAGTAGATCTACCACGAGATCGAGAGGCTAAACCCTAGAAGCTAGCCTATGGTATGATTGTTGTTCTTCCCACGGATTAAAACCCTCCGGCTTATATAGACACCGGAGAGGGCTAGGGTTACACGTAGTCGGTTACAATGGAGGAGATCTACATATCCGTACGCCAAGCTTGCCTTCCACGCCAAGGAAAGTCCCATCTGACACGGACTAAGTCTTCAATCTTGCATCTTCATAGTCCAGAGTCCGCCAAAGGTTATAGTCCGCTATCCGCAACCCCTAATCTAGGACTCCTCAAGAATGTTACTATCTACAAAGCTCGACTTGTTGCAAAAGGTTTTTGACAAGTTCAAGGATTTGACTACGATGAGACCTTTCACCAGAAGCGATGCTTAAAGTCCTTCCAATCATGTTAGCAATTGCCGTGATTTTATGATTTTGAAATTTGGCAAATGGATGTCAAAACTGCATTCCTTAATGGATATCTTAAAGAAGAGTTGTATATGATGCAACCATAAGGTTTTGTCAATCCAAAAGGTGCTAACAAACTGTGCAAGCTCTAGCGATCCATTTATGGACTTGTGCAAGCATCTCGGAGTTGGAATATACACTTTGATAGTGTGATCAAAGCATATGGATTTATACATGACTTGCAAAGTGAAGCCTCAGATTATGAAAGTGAGTGGGAGCACTACAAAGATTTCGATAAGTATATGTGAATGACATATTGTTGATCGAAATAATGTAGAATTTTTCCGGAAATCATAAAGGAGTGTTTGAAAGGAGTTTTTCCAAGAAAGACCTTGGTGAAGCTGCTTACATATTGAGCATCAAGATCTATAGAGATAGAACAAGAAGCTTGATAAGTTTTTTCAATGAGTACATACTTTGATAAGATTTTGAAGTAGTTCAAAATGGAATGTATCAAGAAGGAGTTCTTTCCTATGTTGCAAGGTGTAAAGTTGAGTAAGACTCAAAATACGCACTCATGATAACTCCACAAGTATAGGGATTGCAATAGTTTCTAGGGTAGATTCAACCTAAATTTATTGATTCGAGGGGAGCCAAAGAATATTCATCACTGATGTCAATTCAACACACTGATAACTTAATATCTCAGCAGCAGTATTTAGTAGCAAAGTAGTATGGAAGTAACGGTAATTCAAGTAAAAGTAACGATAGCTTTTGTAGTAATGTAATGGGCAACGATAAAGTAACTCACGAGAACAATATGAAAAGCAGTATTGATCGGTGATGAATGATTGCCGATGCGCATTATTCATGCAACAAAGTTAACAAAGGGTGACTAACTAAGCTCCAATTCATCAATGTAATGTAGGCATGTATTCAATATAGTCATATCGGCTTATGGAAAAAGAACTTGCATGATCTCTTCCTCATGAACTCTCAACCACGGACATCAACGGAGTGGTCCCGATTATTGTCACTTCGTTGCCGGATCAAAACACATAGTAGGTGACTATAGACTTGCAAGATAGATCAAGAACTCACATATATTCATGAAAACATAATAGGTTCAGATTTGAAATCATGACACTGCCCTAGTGACAAGCATTGCTATAGCAAAGTCATAGCAACATCAATCTTAACATAGTGGATGCTAGATCAAACCCCAACAAAACTAACTCGACATGATAAATCTCATCCAACCCATCACCGCCCCTAAGTTTACGTATGGAATTACCACGCATCGCGGTGAGCATCATGAAATTGGTGATGGAGGATGGTTGATGATGATGATGGCGACACATTCCCTCCTGGACTCTCGAATGGACTCTGATCAGCCCTCCCGGAGAGATTAGGGCTTGGCGGCTCCGTGAAAACGCAATGAATCCTTCTCTCTGATTTTTCCCTCCCAACATGAATATATAGAGCTGGAGTTGAGGTCGGTAGAGCCCCAGGGCTCACGAGGCAGGGGCGCGCCTGGGGTAGGCTGCCTCACCTCATGGACAGGTGTGGGGCCCTGGCCTGATTCTTTGCCAAGATTTTTATTATTTCCAAAATAATCCATGTGAAGTTTCAGGTCATTCCGAGAACTTTTAATTCGCACACAAAATAACAGCATGGCACTCACATAAAACAACGCCATCCGTTAGTTCCATTCAAATCATGCAAGTTAGAGTCCAAACAAGGGCAAAAGTGTTTGGAAAAGTAGATACGACGGAATCAAAAGTTCTTTAATGACCTGAAACTTCACGGAGATTATTTTTGAAAATATAAAAATATCATGGCGAAGAATCAAGGCCAGGGGCCCACACCTTTCCACGAGGGTGGGGCGCGCCTCGGGCGCCGCCGCCTCGTGGGCCCCTCGAGCTCCAACGACCTCAACTCCAACTCCATATATTCAGATTCGGGAGAAAAAATAAGAGAGAAAGATTCATCGCTTTTTTACGACACGGAGCCGCCAAGCCCTAAACTCCTGGAGGGCTAATCTGAGTCCGCTCGGGCCCGGAGAGGGAATCCGTCGCCATCGTTATTATCAACCATCCTCCATCACCACTTTCATGATGCTCACCGCCAGTGCGTGAGTAATTCCATCCTAGGCTTGCTGGACGGTGATGGGTGGGATGAGATTTATCATGTAATCGAGTTAGTTTTGTTAGGGTTTGATCCCTAGTATCCACTATGTTCTGAGATTGATGTTGCTATGACTTTGCTATGCTTAATGCTTGTCACTAGGGCCCGAGTGCCATGATTTCAGATCTGAACCTATTATGTTTTCATGAATATATGTGAGTTCTTGATCCTATCTTGCAAGTCTATAGTCACCTACTATGTGTTATGATCCGCAACCTCAAGTGACAATAATCGGGACCACTCCCGGTGATGACCGTAGTTTGAGGAGTTCATGTATTCACTATGTGTTAATGCTTTGGTCCGGTACTCTATTAAAAGGAGGCCTTAATATCCCTTAGTTTCCATTAGGACCCCGCTGCCACGGGAGGGTAGGACAAAAGATGTCATGCAAGTTCTTTTCCATAAGCACGTATGACTATATTTGGAATACATGCCTACATTATATTGATGAATTGGAGCTAGTTCTGGTCACCCTATGTTATGATTGTTACATGATGAACCGCATCCGCATAATTCTCCATCACCGATCCAATGCCTACGAGCTTTTCACATATTGTTCTTCGCTTATTTACTTTTCCGCTGCTACTCATATAATCACTACAAAACCCAAAAATATTACTTTGCTACCGCTACCATTACTTCCATACTACTTTGCTACTAAATACTTAGCTGCAGATATTAAGTTATCCAGTGTGGTTGAATTGACAACTCAACTGCTAATACTTGAGAATATTCTTTGGCTCCCCTTGTGTCGAATCAATAAATTTGGGTTGAATACTCTAACCTCAAAAACTGCTATGTATCCCCTATACTTGTGGGTTATCAAGACTATTTTCTCAAGGCCGCTGCTGTGGGAGCATAGCTCTATTCTTTGAGTCACTTGGGATTTATATCTGCTGGTCACTATGAAGAACTTGAAAGACGAGAAAACAAAAATTTATCCCTCAACTACGAGGGAGGTAAGGAACGCCATCTAGCTCGCACTTGATTCACCTTCTGCTTTTGAGTAAGCTTGCAACACCTAAACCTGCTTCTGCTATTAATTCTGATATGTCGCATGTTATTGATGATGCCACTTCTGCTATGCATGATACTTATGATTTCTATGCTTGATAATACAGTGCCAATTGGTGAATTTCTTGATGAACAACTTGCTAGGGCTAGAGAGAATGAAATTATTGAAACTGATAATATTGATGAAAGTGATGATGAAGACTCTCCCCCTAAATATGAATTGCCTCACAGCCCGAGGGCTATGTCATGGATGAAGAAACTGCTAGAGACTTTCTTGCTTGTAATGATAGAAGTGGTCTTAAGAAATTATTAGCTAAGCTTAAACAAAAAACTATGAATGCTAGAATGAAATATGATCCTGCTTATGCTACTTCACCTATCTTTGTTACTGATAAGGATTATGAATTCTCTGTTGATCCTGATATAGTTACTTTGGTTGAATCTGATCTTTTTATGGCTATGAATCTGAAACTGTTGTGGCACATCTTACTAAATTAAATGATATAGCCACCCTGTTCACTAATGATGAGAAAACTTGCTACTATTATATCCTTAAAATATTTCCGTTCTCATTAAAGGGTGATGCTAAGATATGGTTTAATTCTCTTGATCCTGGTTGTGTGCGTAGTCCCCAGGATATGATTTATTACTTCTCTGCTAAATATTTCCCTGCCCATAAGAAACAAGCTGCTTTAAGGGATATATATATAATTTGTGCAAATTGAAGAAGAGAGTATCCCACAAGCTTGGGGGAGGCTTCTCCAATTACTTAATGCTTTGCCTGATCATCCTCTTAAGAAAAATGAAATACTTCATATCTTTTATAATGGACTAACCGATGCTTCCAGAGACCACCTGGATAGTTGTGCTCGTTCTGTTTTCAGGGAAAGAACACCAGATGAAGCTGAAATTTATTGAATAATATGTTGACAAATGAAAATAATTGGACACTTCCTAAACCAACTTCTAAGCCAACTCTGAAGAAGAGGGGTGTTCTATTTCTCAGTCCCGAAGATATGCAAGAGGCAAAGAAATCTATGAAAGAAAAAGGTATAAAAGCTGAAGATGTTAAGAATTTACCTCCTATTGAAGAAATACATGGTCTCAATGTACTGCCTGTTGAAGAAATATATAATCTTAATTCATCACCTATTGAAGAAACTCATGGTCTTGATAACCCGACACGTAGTAAAGGTAAATTCTCTATAGATATGATAAAGCTGAAATCCTCCTACTAAGTTTGCTAGCCAATGTTTGTATGAGTTTGATAACATTATGGTTAAGCAAGAAGATTTTAATGTTTATTTTGGTAGACAATTAAAATAAAATGCTTATATGATTGAACACTTGAGTGATTATATGTCTAGAGTTAAAGGTGAACTTAAACTCATTAGTAAACATGCTTCTATGGTTACCACTCAAGTAGAACAAGTACTTAAAGCTCAGAATGATTTGCTCAACAAATTGAATAGTAAGAATAATGATTTTGCCGTTAGAGTGGCTACTAGAACTGGTAAAATGACTCAGGAACCTTTGTATCCTGAAGGCCATCCTAAGAGAATTGAGCAAGATTCTCAGAGAAATAATATAGATGCACCTAGTCCTTCTAAAAAGAAGAAAAAGAAAAATGATAGGACTTTGCATGCTTCTAGTGAACCTGTTGCTGAAATACCTGAGAATCCGAATGATATTTCTATTTCTAATGCTGAAACCCAATCTGGTAATGAACATGAACCTAGTGATAATGTTAATGATGATGTTCATGTTATGCTCAACCTAGCAATGATAATGATGTAGAAATTGAAGCTGCTGTTGATCTTGATAACCCACAATCAAAGAATCAATGTTATGATAAGAGAGACTTTGTTGCTAGGAAACACGATAAAGAAAGGGAGCCATGGGTTCAGAAACCCATGCCCTTTCCTCCTAAACCATGCAAAAAAAAGGATGATGAGGATTTTGAGCGCTTTGCTGAAATGATTAGACCTATCTTTTTGCATATGCGTTTGACTGATATGCTCAAATGAATCCTTATGCTAAGTATATGAAAGAAATTGTTACAAATAAAAGAAAGATACCTAAGCTGAAATTTCCACCATGCTTGCTAATTATACTTTTAAGGGTGGAATACCAAAGAAGTTAGGAGATCCAGAGTACCCACTATACCATGCTCCATTAAAAGAAATTATGTTAGAACTGCTTATGTGATCTTGGAGCCGTGTTAGTGTTATGCCTCTCTTTATATCGTAGACTTGATTTGAATAAGTTGACACCTACTGAAATATCTTTGCAAATGGCCGATAAATCAACTGCTATAATTGCCGGTGTTTGTGAGGATGTGCCTTTGTGGTTGCAAACGTTACTATTTTAACGGACTTTGTTATTCTTGATATTCCCGAGGAAGATAGTATGTCTATTATTCTTGGAAGACCCTTTTGAATATTGTAGGGCTGTTATTGATTGCAACAAAGGCAATGTCACTTTTCATGTTAATGGTAATGAGCATACGGTACACTTTCCTAGGAAACAACCTCAAGTCCACAAGATCAATTCTATTGAAAAATTCCATCGATTATTTTTGAGGTTTTGAATTTCCTCTTCCTACGTCAAAGAAGAAATATGATATTCTTATTATTGGGGACGTGCATATCCCCGTTGAGGTAACATAGTGTTATTCGAAATTTCTCCGGTTTCATGTTATTCGAAATGAGTTTGTTAACAAGACTTGATCAACTTTGTTAATGGATTCCTTTTGATGAGCATGAGATGGATGAAGTTAGAAGTCACAACCTTCTGTACCCTCCTTTTACTTTCTGTTATTTAGTTAAAATAAAGTAAAAATGGTATTTTTCTGTCTGTTTCCTGAATTATCCGTGCAATATAAAAAATACCCCAAAAATAAAAGTTCTCCAAATGCCCTAAAATTTAGATATGATTTTTTCTGGAATATTTGAGAATATTTGGCACTGAGAACACATCACGGGGAGCTGGCACCTGGCCACGAGGGTCCAGGGCGCGCCCACCCCCCTGGGCGCACCCCCTGCCTCGTGGGCCCATGGTGGCTCCCCTCCACTTATTCCAGCAACCACACACTCCTTCTTCTTCCCAAAAAAATCACCAATCAGTTCAAGCACGAGTTCTAGCTCATTTTGCTGCGATTTTCGATCTCCTTGCTTAAAGCACCTCTCACAAAACTGCTTTGGGGGATTGTTCCTTGGTATGTGACTCCTCCAATGGTCCAATTAGTTTTTGTTCTAGTGCTTTATTCATTGCAAATTTTTGCTGCCTAGGTGACCCTGTTCTTGAGCTTGCATGTCAAATTTATATGGTCCCAAGTAGTTCTAATGCATGATATAGTCTCTAGGCACTTGGGGGAGTATTGCTATCAATTTTGCTGAGTTTGGTTCACTTTTATTTGAAGTTACTAAAAATTTCAGAAATTTTCAGAAAATGATGAAGAGATTTTTGAGGGCTCTTTGAAATAAGCTCAAGGATAAGCAAAGTGAAGAAGCGGAGAGGCCCAAATATAGTCTAACTCGCACTCATGAGGTTCGGCCGTGAATGGCCCTACGATGATTTCTTGAGAGCAGTGGATTTATGATGATTTTTATGAGTTGGCTGAGAATGCAGGCCTCACCGACTTCCTCCATGACCAACGCTAAAAGTATTCTTACTCACCAATACCTTTGTGCAAAATTTTCATTTCCATTTTAGGAGGTCACCACCTACAAAGTGGATTTTTATTTATATGATGAGTATAAGGAGATGACCTTCGTGAATTTCTGTGAGGTTTGTGTTACCTTTTCTGGTTTCATAGAGGAACCACATAGCAACGATGTGGAGGGGTTTATTGATACAATTGCTATAGGGGAAACGATCACTAGCATACATTTTCCTGTTCTACGTCACTTTGCTATATTTGCTAGTAGGTGCTTAATTGGTCGCGGAAACTGTTGAAACCTGAGTGTCCCTGATATTATTATTTTGTGCCATGCCTTGTTTCGTGATGATACATTTAGTATGGGCGCTTATTGTTGCAAAGCGGCTAAATCTTAACCGCATTAAGGGCCCTATCTTGGGAGGCATCTTCGCCTCGCTACCGCTGCATACTATAACATACCTATTAGGCACTATGAGAAAGAAGAAAAACTGCTGCCTTCTGTTTATCTAGATTATAAGAGTATGGTAGCGCATGATTTTATTGTTAAGAATAGGGAAAAGGCGCTTAAATACAAATTGTTATTTGATAAGAATCACCCTAAGACTATTACCTTGCCTGCTCCTTCCTTGTTTGATTTATCTGCAGGCCAGTATCTCGTTCCGCTAGCAACCATCCAAGCATACCGAACCCTACATCAGCCACAGAGCCAGAGCCGAACCACAATTTGATCCTCCACGATAGCCTAATTACCATGGATCCGGAGATGATTGCAACCAGTGGCAATCGAGGCTTCTTCTTCTCAAGACGACCCCAACTATAACTTTGATATCCGCCAGCCAGTGGGTATTAGACCAACTTAGGCCAAAAGCCTAAGCTTGGGGAGTACGATTTTCACCGACATTACATTTATGCCCACACACTCATGCTAGTTGTCGGTGCTCATACTTTTCATTGTATTATCCATGCTAGTTTATTTTCTTTTTTATGCTTTCTTCTTGTGTGTTTGATAAACCTTAATAAAAACAAAAAAATAGCTGTAGCTTTTAGCTAGTTTACTTTCTTGCTGTAGTAGTAGTAAATTAAAAGAAAACCCAAAATATTTCCTGTTCTTCTTTTGCTTGTTGGGAGCTTTCCGTAAATAGTTTTATTTCTTTTCTTTTCTTTGGGGTCGATAGTGAAGACCATGATTAAATTGTTGAAGTGGCTCTTATATGCATTATTGTTGACTTATAATGCACGTGCACTATTATTATTATTCACACCGCTCGATCGCAAGTGAAAGGCAATTATGACGATATATGACGGACTGATTGAGATGGGAGAAGCTGGTATGAACTCTAATTCTCTCTTGTTTTTGTAAATATGATTAGTTCATCGCTCCTGATTCAGCCTATTATGAATAACATGTTTGCAATGACACTTAGAGATTATAGTTGCTGATGCATGCTTAATTAGGTAGGAGTTTATAACGTTTACCTTATGCGTACAACATGCTATTAAAATGGTTGTGATGTGGTATGATAGGTGGTATCCGCTTTGAATGATTCAAGTGACTTGACTTGACACATGTTCACGCATGTAGTTGAAACAAAATCAACATAGCCTTCATGATATTTATGTTCATGGTGGATTATATCCTACTCATGCTCGTGCACCCCTTTAACGCGCTAAGTCGGGTTAGATGCAGAACTTCACGCCCCGGTCCCGCTCTTGGCTGGTCTCAGCCGTCAGCCGGGCAAGCCGTGTCGCGATGCCATGGACAAGACCAGAGGGTGAGGGCCGGAGAGCCGGTAGGAGCCCCGAGTCGCGACGCCAGCACCCCCTTTAACGCTGCAAGCCGGGTCGATGCAAAGAACTTCACGCCCTCGGTCCTCGCTCGGCTGGTTCACCGTCACCGGGTAAGCCAGTCGCGATGCCATGGACAAGACCAGAGGGTGAGGGCCGGAGAGCCGGTAGGAGCCCCGAGTCGCGATGCTCGTGCACCCCCTTTAACGCGCAAGCCGGGTCGATGCAGCAACTCCCACGCCCCGGTCCTGCCTCGGCTGGTCTCACCGCCGCTGCAAGCCAGTCGCATGCCATGGACAAGACCAGAGGGTGAGGGCCGAGGGCCAGTAGGAGCCTTGAGTCGCGATGCTCGTGCACCCCCTTTAACGCTGCAAGTTGGGTTAGATGACTTAAACTCTACGCCCTCGGTCCCGCTCTCGGCTGGTCTCAGCCTGTCGCTGCAAGCCAGTGTTGCGATGCCATGGACAAGACCAGAGGGTGAGGGCCGAGAGCCAGTAGGAGCCCCGAGTCGCGATGCTCGTGCACCCCCTTTAACGTGCAAGATTCCGCACCCAGAAAAGGCACCAAATAACAAGCATGGTGGAGCGAGAGCATAATCCTAAGGAAAACGTAAGAAGGATACATGCCGCCGGACGGCCCGAGCGGCTTGGGGATGATGCAGCCGAGGGCGCCCCAACAGATAGGCTAATGACATGAAATAAAGGGATACATGCCGCAGGACGGACCCACGCGCCCGGGAATAATGCGCCTCAAGGCGCCCCACCGAAATAAACTTAAAGATGTCACCGGTGATGTTGGGGACGAAGAGGTGTTGGTGTAGCAGACGGTGGGCTGCGGAGCCGATCTCACGAGCCCCCTGTGCCCGGGCCTCGGAGGATCCGGAGGCGCTAGCGGCTCGGGGCCATCTCCATCTCCGCCAGGGCTGTGGCGTGGCCTCGACCTCTCGAGCCTCCAGATGGCCCCATGAGATGCCGGTGTGCAGCAACTGCTTAGGTGCCGTGAGGCATGCGCACGTAGCTGTGGGCGGGCCTCGCAACGCCCCACTCATGAGGGCCGAGGCGCTTGAGACGCAGCTCGCTTGAGCCCCGGTATGTCGATGCAGACGCTGAGCCCACCATCCTCGCCTGGATGGGGGCCATAGCGAGGCGGCGGCTGCCCTCATGACCCTTGACTCAGAGTTCCTGAATGGTTTTGCCGACGAACCCCGAGGGTTCGCCCTCCTGCCTTGCTCCTCGCTATGGAAACGTGCTCAAGCACGCCCACGCAGTGCCCAAGCGCCCCTCGTGACTGGCGAGGTCGGCGCCCCTCTAGGGGGAGCCCCGAGCCCGCTTGAGGAGGGCGCCGCGCGCTTCCTATGCGATGGAAGGAGGCTCCTGCCGGGCGCGGGCCCCGAGGGGCCTGCTCTTGAAGAACCGGGCCGGTCGATGTCTTCTTCTTCTTGTGCGGCCTCGAGGCCTCCTCCGCTGTGGTCTGGGTCTTCTAGCGATGCGGCTCGAAGGCTCGCCTGTGGAGCACATCGCGCTCTCTCTTCACAGTGGCACCGTGGATGACCCCACCGCTTCGGCATCTTGAGGACGCTAGCCGTGGTGGGTTACGGCCATGAATTTGGCCAGCGCCGGTACCCGAGGATGGCGCTGTACGGCAGCGTAATGTGGGCGACGCCAAAGTCGGCGAGCTCGGCGGCGGTAGTTGTCGGAGCCCCGAAGGTGACAGAAGGCGGACTTGCCCGATCGACCGTGGAGCCGCTTGTGACTCCGAGAAAGGCTTGCTGGCTGAAGTCTGACAGTAAGGCACTTGAAGATTGTTGAATGTTTCCATGGACAGACGCGAGTCCTGCCCCGCCGCCGATGAAGGTCTTGGTGACCAAAGACGCTGTCGGCGATTGGGGAACAAAGCATCGGAGAACTCCGCCGTGGCCGCAAGACTTGAGCTGATCCGCCGAGCTGAACGTGATGGTGCACGCCACCACCGAGAGGGCGCGTGGCCTCGAGCTTGGGGAGGACTGCATTCACTTCCCGGGCGAACTGCTTGAAGATGCGCCGAGAGGTCGGGCTTGAGCTCCGCCAGATGCAAAGCGATCGCACGCGTTCCCGGAAGCCCCAGCCCCTCGCCCCGATGACGGTCCTCATTCCTCCTTGGCTGCGGCAGGCAGAGAGGGAGGCTCTGCTCTCAAGGGCGATCCTCGCGAGGTTGATCCTCCAGCCTCCTCGCGAGGCGGGTCTTGCCAACGGTCCTCGCGAGGTTGGTCGCGCCACCCTTGGCGCTGGCCGCGTCTTCCCAGCCCCCGCATTCCTTCCTCCTCCTGGTCAGAGCCCTGCCGCCGCGCCATGCCGCTCGACCCTTCCTTCGCAGACGCCCGGAGCTCTTGGCATTCATTGTTGTTGTGGGTGGAGGTCGTGGTACACGCAGCATCGACGCCTTTGAGGACTCTCGCTGATCTCGCCGCTTGGTGTCCGGTTCGCCGCGAGTATGGCAGCCCCTTGCGCTTCACGCCCTGGCCTTGACTTTTTTCTTTGGGATCCGCGCAGCAGCTCGAGGAGGAGAGGCGCCTCCTCAGCCTCCGGCACACTTGGTCGCCAAGTTGAACAGCTCCAAGGAGGTGCACAGATCTTCATGCATCGCCAGCCTCCTTCATCTTGACGTCACAGCATGCCGCCGGAGAAGGCAGATGATGGCCTCCTCCGCTACTCCCCGGGATCTTGAGGCGCGTTGTTGAAGCGCTGATGTACTTTTGCAGGTTTCCTGGCTGCTGCTTGATTCGGCGATGTCGCCACGGCGGTGGCCGGTCGCGAGTACCGGAAGTTGGCGATGAAGCGGATGCGATCTCGCCCAGAAGAGATCGCGCCTGGGCCAGATTCAGAGCCAAAGGGCTCGGCCCTGAGCGCCATGGGAAACCAGTTCGCCATGACCTTTTCATCCCCTGCTAGCTCGATGCCCAGCTCAGAGCTGGAGGAACTCCAGAGGGTCACCAGTGCCGTCAGAAGCGAGGAGGCAGGTCTGCTTGAACTTGGCGGGCCACGCGACGCCATGTAGCTCGGAGGTGAAGGTGCGGCAGCCCGCTGCGGGCGCGGGCGCCGGACGACAGAGAGCTTGGTCTATGGGCCTCCTGGCCATGGGGCTGGGGCAGCGCAGGTCTCGACGTGCTGGAGCGGGAGCGCCGGGCAGCTTCGTGGGCGAGGAACTTTTGACAGCTTCGCTTGTTGCTGCACTGGCGCTCGGGCGGAGCGGGTTCCGCCAGGCCGCGCGCTTGGGGCTGTGGGCGCTTGAGGAGGAGGCGGCGAGGCGCCTGAGTTTACCGCCACAGGCGGCGGGTGTGGCGCAGCGAGACGGACGGTGCGGGCGCCTCGCAGCGCGACGAGCTCGGGCGACTCAGCCAAGCTTATTCTTCGAGACGCTGCCGACGGGCGATATCGCAGGAGCTCGCTTGCCGCTGGCGAGTGCAGCTCGGTTTCGACATGCGCTGCTGGGCGCGCGTGATTTAAGAACCAGCGGGTGAGCGGCGGCGGCGATGCAGCCGCCCCGCCATGGACGGGTGCTGACGATGTTATTGTTGCTCGTTTCGCCGGGCCGGTGGCGGCGTTGACGGCAGGTGACGGGAATAATGAGGGCGCCACGACGGAGCTGTCCGGGCGATATGGGAGGCGAGGGCGGCTCGACGGCTGCAGCGGACTCGACGGGCGCCGTATATGGTTGCGGTGGTCGTGGAAGAACGAGGCGACGAAGGCAGATTCCGCGCACTTTACCGGGCGCGCTTAAATGTCGGATTTCGGTTCCAGCAGACTCTTGAGGTTCGAACACCGGGTGCGCGCGAGATCCAACCTTCCACCGCCTCGCACCTCCCAATCGCGGGACCTAAACTACTAATGTAACAGCACAAGAGACACGGATTTATATCGTTCAGCCACCATTGTGGTGTAATACCCTACCCAAAGGTGTGGTGTGGTGGATTGCCTCTGGGCCGATGAGGAACATTACAAGGAAGAACAACCTCATGAGAGTCTGTTTGGCGGGTGCGATGAACTGCTAGGTGGTGTTCACGCTTAGCTATCGGGTTTCTTGATGAGGATTCGATCTCGATCCGGATCTTCCCTCCGCCCCGGGGTGGCTACTCCTATTTATAGGCTAAGGCCCCGGCCTCTTCCCAAATATTGAGCGGAAGGGCGCCAACAATTGGCCATTTTGAAGGGGAACAGCAGTACACTTATCCCGACTAAAGTTGGTCCTCGCCGCCAAAGGCTCGTGATGACGCCGCTTGGGCTCCACGATGACTTCTTCCAGCCATTGGGCTGGTCTTGGTCTTGTTGCAATCAAACGGATGCCTTTGCTTGATGCTCTCGCCTGTGCTTGCTCCTTTGCACCAAAGAGGAAAGGAGGACATCAGTGGCGTGGCGGCGCCTGATCGCGCCCCTTGGTCGCCATGGCTTATGCCATGGGCACCTCGCGAGGTACCCTGCCTTGAACTCTCCGCCTCCTCATGAGCCAGCCCGACGAGGCCATGCCCGAGGAAGCTCCTTGTCATCCGCCTGCGGAGGCTTGGCCTCATGAGGGTCTTGAGCTTATGCTGATGAAGATGGGCCGGCTGGCCTCCTTCGAGCCACGCCACCGCAGTGTGCAAGTCTAGGGACCCCCATTCCTGTAACGCCGACAAAGTAGGACGTGGCAGTCATGAGTTTTCAACCTTGTACCTTGTTTCCATCTCAGACCGACTCTCCTTTCAGGGTTGGAAGCAAATCCATGTGGGAATCTCACACATGACAGGACCTCGCAGAATTATTTTCTTTTTACCTTGTCCAAGACGTACACAGCTGGTGCCATATCCCATGGTTTACCTTCATCTTGCACCTGCAAATCCTTTCTGATACCCAGGTGTGTCAAATCAATCCTAGATTTTAAGGTATCTTTTGTCTTGCCTTCAATATTAAGAAGTGTGCCGATAATGCTGTCACATATATTTTTCTCGATGTGCATCACGTCAAGATTATGCCGCAGATCCAAATCTTTCCAATACTCCAAGTCCCACAAAGTGGACCCGCGGTAAACAATAGTCTCTCTTCACCGTACACGCTTCCTTTTCCCCGCTACCATTACCGTGGATGGTTTCCGTGTAACATGCCCGACCTTCTAATTCCACTTGCAAATCATCGGCGGTGAGCCTCTCTCGCGATCACGGTTTTCATGCTTTGCATTGAACACATGTCCTCGGTATTTTCTAGGATGCGGCTTGTCCTTGGCAAGGAAACAACGGTTTCAAATGTAATAGATCTTGCTAAGTATTATGATGACATGGATTCTGTCACAGCTAACACAAGCATTGTAACCATGTGTCGCTCAGCCCGACATAGTGCCCAAAGCCGGATAATCATGGATGCACCAAATTACAACAGACGCAGAAAGAAATCAGCTGGTGGGCTGCTATATAGGTCTCGAGGAGAACACCTTCCATAGCTGCTGAAGTTCCTCCACAAGAGGCTTCATGAACAAATCAAAATCCTTTCCAGTGACTTTTTGAACTGGGATGAGCAAGGCCATCATGTAGTTTGATTCTTTGGTGCGTATATTTGGAGGCATGTTGTAAGGATAATATGTACTCGCCACATGCTATATGTGGCGCCTGTGGCCAAATGGGTTAAATCCATCTGAAGCTAAGCCAAGTCTAATGTTTCTCGGTCAGAGCAAACTCTTTGTGTTTATCATTGAAGCTTTTCCACTCACTACCATGAGATGGATGGCTCATTACATTCTGATCTCTGCACTCTCGGTTCCTAGAATGCCACAAGACATCCTCTCTTGTTTCAAAGATCATGAAACAACCTCTCGCAATCTTGGTGTAATTGGAAAATGTCTCGTAACATTATGAGGAACCTCTTCACAGATCACCATCTTTCCATCTTGATGATTTGCATTTCGGCATTCACTTGTTGGCATAATCCTTTCGAACAGTAACACAAATATTCTTACAAACATGGATCATATCATATCCAATTCCAACCGCATCGAAGGAAATTCTTCATTTTATCAGTAGGTGTGTGGCAGCTCGACGATCCGGAAAGATTTATGGAAGCAGCCAACATCGCATCGAATGATTTGTTGGTCATCCGCCAGATGTCTTCACCAAGAAAGGTGACCATAGATGAGAATACCGACAGCTTATTTCCGGGTGACAACAACGCTGCATTGTTCCAACATGCGGGCCCACAGTTTTTCTTCCGCAGGTGAAAGTTCACTAAATGCACGAGCATTTCATAGCATTGTTTCAATGTTGGTCAAACTCACCGCTCCGCCACCACCACCTCCTCCTCCTCTTCCACCGAGCATCAGAAGATCAAGATGGTGATCTCGCTGCTTCCACGTAGTCAATAACATTGACGCTCACAGCTTCACCATGATGAACCCACCTAGTATATGTGACCGACATCCCATACAAGTGTAGATGATTTTGCACAGCTTGATCTGGGTCTTGTAACTGAATTCATACAACTGCTAAACGGGCAGAGCACATCTGATTTCGACCACCGTACTCAGCTCGATAAAGTTCATGAAGTTTTCAACCCCTCGACATATGCATCGGAGAATCTTCGAGCAGAAGTTATCCAAGTCCCGTCCATCTGTTAGAAATACAAATTAGTTCTTCTACTAGATATTACAGAAAAACATATATGCTTTTTATGAAGTCTAGAAAAAATACCTAGGTCGATGTCTAAAGCTATGGCAAGATATTTGGACGAGCAAATCTAAGTAACGAATATATGTAAAGCTAATTCAGCAAACAGATTTGAGTGCTAAATTATGGCAGGCTGTTTCAGCAGTCAATGAGCCCGAGCACACAGCCATCAAACTATCAAGGCCATCGCAGCAACAAAGATCAAGTATAAAACGGTGTAGAGCTATTTCACCTAACAGATTGGCTACTAGACCATGGCAATTCACGCCACAATAAATATATGGCAGGATATTTTAGCAACTAATCGGCCTTGGCATGCCATCTTAGCTAAGCGATTGAGTGCGCATAGGCAAGGAAGCTTCTAAGCAAGAGCATATTGACAGTAAACTACTTCGCAAATAGTGAGATTAACAACGCCTATCGCCTAACATTCAGCGCCACACCGACATGAACGGGCCTCGCCTAGAATGCGCATCTGGGAGAAGCTGCTGCCGCATGCCTCCACACCTAACGCCGCCAGCGGTGGCGGCGCTGACCGCTGTGGCGCCCACAAGAACGTAGCTGTGAGGTGGCGGCGCAGCTAGAGGACGGCAGTCTACGAGAGCGCATCAGGAGCGAGAGGATCGCCAGCGCCCCTCGACGAATCAAGGGCGCCGGACGACATGCGCGCAGGAGGGTGGCTTTAGCAGAGCAAATGGAGTGGAGGGGGATGGGGGAGGGGTTTGGGGAATATTTGGCCAAGGGTGGTTGAATCAAATTTGGGGAATTTTTGTGGGGGGCAGGATTTTCGCTGGTGGGGGGGGAGTTTGGCGATGGTCGGTTTCTCCAAGTGCAGTCCCACGTGTCGCTGAAGAGGCAAGTCAAGCGCTGCCCGCTTATGCGCGCCTGTGCAGGACCGAACGTGTGGGGTAATGCGACCGCGACAGAGTGCTGAGTGTTCCGCTTTTTCCTTTTTAAACTAGGTGCTTCGCCCTCAAAAAAAGTTGCTTCATGGATCCATCGATACTACTACTAGTAATCCGTAATCCCGACTAAAACGGCAAGAGCTGGTCTTTTTCCCCGCGATATGCTGGGAGGTTGGCTTAGTTGGGTTTTTTAGATTTGTCTCGGTTCAATAAAAAGCAGAGTTGGTGATGATTGTGTGCCATCCTGCAATATAGGTCAGTCCGATCTATATCTAACGGATAGGAAGGAAACTATGACAATTTACCCGCACTCCTCTCCACATTTGCGTATAAGGCTTTCCTCGCTCATCCTTTTCTCCCACAAGATCTTGATCTTCCATGCACTAGTACTCCTACAATATGTATATTATTGTGAAAGTTCATATACACCGCCGAGATTAATGCAAACATGACAGATTTTCATTACATTTCAACTTTTATAAGACAGAAAAATAAAAGAAACCCGACCCTAAACCTATTCTACAGCAAGCGATCGACGCCCTCCATCTCATCTCTATGTACGGGGCGGGTTCAAGACCCGTGAAGTGAAGGTGCGGTTCCGCGAGGAAGAGTAGAACACGGATACGGACCGCCAGTTGGCACACCATGCCCCGCCGCCCCCATGCCCTACTCATCCTCGGAGGAGTCCTCGACCTCGTGGTGCCGGACGTTGACGGCAGAAGTAGGACGCGGGTCGACGGTGTTCGCGGGTCGGCCGCCAGCGTACACCGCTCCAGCGGTCAAGGTCTGCTGTCCCTGCTATGCCGCTATTGCATCGCGAGAGGCGACTTGAGCGAGGGCGGCGACCGAGCTTCATCCCCAAGACAAGTTTCTCCGCAGAGCATTCGTGACTTGCGGTCATGGCGGATGTGGTGTCGTAGGAGGACGGTACACTATGGTGTGGAGGTTAGCTGGCGCTGCCGCTTTAAGTAGCGATTCGGTGAGGCCAAGCGTCCGGTGCGCCATTAAGTCTTAGGAGTTGGTTCTCGTGCACCGAGCCTCTTAACGATTTACATACGAACGGACGGCATGAATGCGGTAGCTGACGCCGTTAGAACGCATCGCGCGACGGCGCGAGGGACGAGGGCTTTGGTGTGCCAGGTAGTCACCGCGTCGCGGGCAACGCTGAGATGCCTTTGCTCAAATGCGATCCCCGCATGTCATTGAAAAGCAAGACGACCCGGCATGGTCTCAGGTCCAAAGGATGCAGTTGGTCGCGCTTACACCACTCCGCTGACGCGCCGCGGCGCCTGCGCATCCGCGACGAGCGGGTGTTGGGGTGTGTTTGATTGTGGCCAAAGTGCACCTTACCAAAATTTTGGTCATGACCCAAAGATTGGTCTTTGTTTGATGGTCGCCATTTCTTTGGCATGCCAATGAACTGCCAATGAACTCTAGCCAACTCTAGTTCATTTTTCTTGCCAATGTCGGCCAAATCATGGGCAACCAATACCTCAACCAAAATTTTGGCTACCCAATGCTTTGATGGGGCAACCTGGCACAAAACAAACATACCGCTGGTCGTACCACAAGACAAACGCCACCTCGCACACACGAAACCGACCGTGTCTATCAACGATATGAGCGTGTCGCCACCGCTGGTCGCCGTGTCTGTGAGGCGGTGCTGGAGCTGCGCCTGCTGTTGGCCCCAAAGACCCACATGAACGGTTGTCGGTGGCGTAGGAGGTCGTGGGCCAGCTCCTCCATTGGACTAGTCTGCGCCACGTCATTCCCCTGGTGTGCCCCATGTCGGTTTCCCTGTTTTCCGCCATATTCGAAGGCTGTTCGCTTCACATGCATTAGGCCTTTCACTATGTAGGCCAAGCGAGACAACTTATTGTTTATTTGAGCCGCTCAAGTGTAATCATGTATGCTTGCTTATTTCTCATTCCTCTCCAACCTCTTCTCCATCGATCATGTCGCCTCCAATGAGTCCATCCTCCCGCATGCCTCATTTGAACATTCCACGAGTATCATTCGCATGTACCCACCCTAGTCCTCTTCAATAGATCTCCGGACCCCTAGATGAAATCGAGAGGAACGAGTGGGGCACGTGATACCTAAGGCGGATTCAAAATTTTGAACCGTGATCATAGCATCCGCAAATCATATATAAAGGGTATTCAATGTTCGCTTCGCTTTTGAACGCATAATATACTCCTCCTATCCTTTCTACCTTACATATAAGTTTTATGTAGTCAAAGTATCTCTACTATGATAAAAAGGTATCAACATTCAACAACGCCCAATCAATATTGTTAGATTCAGACGCATTCTAGATTTGTACTCTAGATGGTTTCCAATTTGACTATTGACAAGATTAATAGTACTCCTTTCACATAGGTGAGTAAGTCATCTTAGGCTGTGCACCATGACCAAGGAGGAGGGAAAACGAGAGACATTAATGTTTATTTGCTAATTATTAGTATTGCATGCAATGAACTAACCAACGCATGTCATGTTTGATAGTCTCAGTCATTAAAAGCATGCACACCCTCATCTCTTATTGGTTCATATGTCAAGAAACAAGAAACGAGGTAGAAGTTAATGCACCGCCTTTACGTGTTTTGGGATTATTTGGTTTTCAGAAGATGACTTACACACCTAGACGGAGGGAGTACATGAGATGTATAGTGAAAATTATATAATTGGAAACTCGTTTCACATAATTAAATTGGCCATATGCTTTGTGTAAGTTGCATGTCATATATTATTACTCTAACATTTGGTCAAAGTTAGCCTCGAAAAACGCACTAGTAGAAAAGGGCCTATAGTCCCGTTGGTGAGGGCCTTTAGTCCCGTTCATGAACCGACTAAAGGGTCGGTACTAATACCTCACCCTTTAGTCCCGGTTCTATCCAACTGGGACAGATGGGCCTCCACGTGGCCTGTCCACGAGCTCAGTAGAGGGTTTTGGTCCCGGTTGGTGGCACCAACCGGGACCAATAGGCATCCACGCCACAAGATTTCTTTGGCTCTGGTTTTTGTTTTTTTTTCAAAAGGGGGGGTTTGGGGGTTTTGGGGGTTAATTTAGGTGTTTCATATATTGTGCTATAGCTAGCTAATTAATAGAGAAAAGTGTCCTTTCTTTGTCCGTGCTTGGTCGACGCTACGCACTATACATACGATAGAGAGGACTAACTAGACATGCTAGCTAGCTAGTAATTACAAACAGAAGATCGCATGAACATATATATGCATACAGAGAGAAGTGATATCGACCACCTCTCTTCTCCGAGAGATTGGTCGAACAACAAGTTCTCGATATCTATCCGACACTACCGCTACATATATACAATAATTATCTTTACAATACGGACGCTGGGTCCACATGGTATTCTCCGCCTTCAGCGATCACATAGTCAAGAAAGAATGCCGCCAATTCCTCTTGAATTGCTCGCATGCGATCTGGTGCTAGGAGTTCATCCCGCTCAAACATCTAATTTTAAGAAAGGGTCATATATATATATATATATATATATATATATATATATATATATATATATATATATATATATATATATATATATATATATATATATATATATATATGAATGAATGAAACTCAACACAAATGATGGTAATAAAATAAAATTGTGAATATTTTTATTTACGCACTTCAAATTGTTTGTCGGAGTAGCCCTCTCACAGGTCGTGGTGGCGGATGGACTCGCAAACGTAGTATCCACAGAAATCATTCCCTTGTTCCTGCCACAACCACTTTACAAGAAACAGAGGTCAATCAAACTGATAATTAGCAAGCACATGCTAAATGGTATTGATGAAACTAGCGCTTGAATCACTAGGAGATGCGCGGAATATGCTACTATATAGTACTTACTGGTGTCTAAATTGCAGCTTCTTCGGTAGTCCCGAGCTTTTTGGTGAATTTTCCCAAGCCCTGCCATACAAAGAAAACAATTACTTGATATCAGAAATGAACAAAGTTGTTGATATGGTGGATAATGATCGATTTAACTTACTTCTAGCATTTCAGTCATTTCCGATACTCCTTGGGATCTTTTCGCCTCGAGTCTAAGACAGTTACTACTCCCTGCTCAAGCTTAATCTCTAGGAGAATATAGTGGAACTCATGCACGCATGCATAACTCATCAATATTACATTTCTATAACCTGACTAAATAAGGGAAACCGAATATGCCATAAGACAAGAATACTCACGTAGTTGTAAGGAAAGAGTATTGTATTTTGTGTTCATTTATTTCCAACGATCGAGTAAGTTGGCCTCGGTTTCTTGGCACGATATTTAACCTCATTTGCATCGATGAGATATGTGTTAATGAACCCAATATCACCCACTTGTTTTTTCTTCATTTCATGATCTTCAATCTGCATAATATAGTGAGGATATTTATAAATACATGCAATGAAAGAGCTGAGTTATATAGAGATACTTAATGACAGAAGTAGTACTACTTACGCATAGTAGCAGGTGACCGTTGCTTTATCGAGGGCCAATTGATTGAAAACTGATAGAACTCCTCAAATGGAATAGGCAACAGTTCAATTCCAAGGAGGTCATGCTCCTTTTAACTCTCACATACAAAGTATTCCTCCCCGACTCTTTGCAGGTTTTCATGTACCAATCATGCAATCTTCGTGATCATCGTTGTTAGAGAGCTTTCATCTTTGACGAGAGGCTTCCTGCATCAGATCTTTGTATCTGCACCTCCAAGAAATCAAATTGTACATCGTCGGGCAGGTAATCTTCAGGATTGCCATAACCGGCACCATCCTCGGATCGACGATGTCGCTAGCAGGCACCTTGAGCGGGGGCACGATTGCTTGTTGTTCGCCGAGCTGGGCAATTTGTTTCCAGCTCGCCGCTCTTTCATCCTTTGATCACCGACAAGATTTCCCGATCTCTCCGCTTCGCAAATGCCTTCCAATAATGCGCTTATAGTTGCCTTTCGCGGAGACTTGGGTGGTTTTGTCAGCAGCCAGAGTGCGCTTCGCTTTGACCGGATCTACCTTCTCCTCCGGAGGTGGATGTCTCTTGCTTTCAACCCTTGAAACCAGTCATCCACTTCGGTCCGCGCGATCTTCGCTTCCTCCTCGCCCTCTCAGACGGTAACTTCTCCGAGTCTTCAGAGAAGGACCGAATCAGATCTCCTCCCGCTTTTGGCTGTACTGCTAGACGCCGCAGAGCAGACGGAGCGGATGTCTTCTTTCCTTGCTTACGAGGCGGAGGAGAAGGACTACGACGCGCCGGAGCAGCCGGAGCGGCGGCGGGTCTCTTCCGCCTTTGCCGACGAGGCGGAGAAGGAGGAGGCTGGCTGCCGGACGCGCCGGGTGCAGGCGGAGAAGGAGACGGAGTGCCGCCACGCCGGCCGAGAAGGAGCCGCCGAGTGCCCTGATCGCCACTCACCGGAGGAGGAGGCGGTGGAGGAGGCGGAGTGCCCTGACTCACGGGAGGAGGAGGAGGAGGCGGAGGCGCCCAGTTCGAAGGTTGATGAGATCCTTCCGCCATAGGCATGGAGTCTTCAGAGCGTAACCCAGCCGATACTCCCTTCACCGTAGGGTGGTCAAGCCGAGCTCCTCAAATCCTCCGTTATTTCATCGACCATCACCTTAGCATATCCTTCGAATCGGCCGCAGTGAAAAGTTGAGTCGGGTTTAGTAGGATAAACAGAGCCAACAGCCGCTTTGACCTTCAAATTGCTCCATTGCGCCATAAGGTGGCAACTTTCAGATCCGTGATAGCATCCACGGATAGCTGGCAGGAGCCGCCAAGGCATGTTGCTCGCTGAAGCAGCTCGGTGGAAGCCACGCTGCTTCTCCGCTGAGATGGCGGGTAGCTTCGGGAAGCTTCGCAGGTCGCTTGTTGTGATCTGCTGCTTCGCTCCTCTTCTCGCTCCTCTAGCCCCATTATTCTTTCGCAGCGCCGCATTAGGCTCTCGCCCAGCTTTTCCTCCTCTCATGGGTTTTGTAACCCTCGGTCCGAAATCCAGCCTTCCACGAAAGGGAGCTCATGCGTGCCTCGTGTCCGCCTGTGGTGCTCAGGATTCCCGAGGGCCATTGTGAGCTCGCCCTTCTCCCCGTCTCGAACGAATTTCCTTGCTGCGCTGCTTCGATATAATGCTTAAGCCTCTTGACTGGTATGTCCAATTGTTCGTCCGCCCAAATGCACTTCCCCGTTATAGGGTCCAAGGATCCGCCGCCTCAAGAACCAAGTCCGCAACGGTCTGCCAGTTCATTGTCTCGGTTCGATCCCTTTATCAAGCAGATCATTCTCAGCCTTTGGCCCACTTAGGCCGGGCTATGAGGTAGCCACCGACCTCGCATGATGGTGAAGCTTCTTCTTCGCAGCATTTCTCTTGTTTGTCGCTGACATCTTTTTACTCTTTTCCGATGTCTTGTAGGCCACAAATGCGGCCACCATCTCTCGATCTTCTCATATTTGCCCGTGAATTCTGGTGTCTCATTTTTTCGACATACGATTGAGGTCTTTCTTCCAATTCCTGAATAGTTCTGCCATCTTCTTAAGAGCAAAAGACTTGATTAATGGCTCTATTATCGCTTCTCCGGATCATCCTCCGCGGTAGGGTAAAATTTGACTTCAGCTCAGTCCAAAGATCATTTTTCTGCATATCATTGACACAAGACACCTCGTGGTCTTCGCTTTAGGCTTATACCATTGGTGGATGCTGATCGATCTTGTCCCTAACCGTAACCCCGCGACCGAGCAACAAATGCCTTCTTTGTCCGTAGGGTTCAATCGGTTGGTCGTCACAGCGATTTGTATGATCTCAAACTTTTCATCCGAGCTCAACTTTTTCTTCGGCCTCGCCTCTTTACCGGTTGTGCTCGATCCGAGGGCTAGAAAAAGAACAAAGACGAGAGTTAATTAATATGTGTACATATATACCAAAACAAAGACGAGAGCTAGTCAAGACAGGCTTAACTAATATATATACCTGGCCGGACTCGGTTTGGTGATCACCGAGCCGCCCTCACGGTCTACTTCTTCACCCTCTCCTTCTTGCACCGCATTGGGTCATCGGAGCCATGTAAATCATAGCCAGCTGCTTCTTCACCCTCTCCTTCCGCACCATCGCTGTCGACGCTGAGAAACATCATCGAGGAGACGGCATCACTCCGTAGCGATTATGTCCTCAACAACGCTTCTTGTGCTTCGCCTCGGGGTGTCCATAGTTTCTACAAATATTTACAACATGGCAATTATTATTCAAACATGACAGATATGGATATATTAGTGCCAACGAGAACTAGCTAGCTAATCACAATAAGGAATCATATTAGTGGCCTCGACGCTGCTTCTAGGGTTTGGGGTGGCCTCACAACGCTTCAAGGGTTAGGGGTGGCCTCGAGAACGCTTCAAGCTAGGAGGGGTACGATATCATCGACCCCCCACGTGTTGAAGCTATCGGGAGGGGTCATGCTGAACAGACATCTATGTCCCACAAGTGACGGGGGCATCGACGCCCATGTAGGGTAGAGGGTCGTGATCGCGAGCGTCGAGGGTCAAGGGTCAAGATCGCCGAGGGTCGGAGGTTGTTTAGTGTCAAAGGATTCAAAAACCATGTCTTCATCATTAGGCTAGTAATAGCATGATGGTATGAAGTTTCCAAAGTTGTTTGAACGAGTCTCAGATAGGATACCCGCTTTTGGTACAAAGTTCAGCAAAAGGCAAATTATCCTATCCGGACTCCATTCCGTAACAACTTTGAGGACTTCGCACCATCATGCCATGGTTACTTCCGCCAATGATGAAGCCATGGATTTCTTCAATACTTTGACACTATAGGAACCTCGACCTGAAACCTTCGACCTTGACCCCTTAACGACCTCACCTCTACCCTAGTTCCCGACCTAACCCTCGGCGATCCTCGACACACTCAAGTATATCGACAACGACGCAACATACATATACATGGGAAAATATCGTTATCGGGAGGTATCGCACCCCCTCGTGTCAAAGTTTCTTCTTTCTCCTCTATTCCTTTCTTTCTTCTTCTCCTCTTCTTTTCCTTCTTATCCTCGAAGAAGAAAAGAAGAAGAAGAAGAAGAAGAAGAAGAGGAGAAGAAAAAGAAGGAGAAGAAGAAAAATAGAAAAAATTCTATTTTTTCTTCTTCTCCTCTATTCCTTTCTTCTTCTCCTCTTCTTTTCTTCTTTTCCTCTCATTCTTTTTCTTCTTCTTCTTCCTTCTTCCTTCTTCCTCTTTCTTCCTTTTCCTTATTTTACTTTTTCCTCTACACTAACCTAATTAAAATGCACTAACCTAATTAAAATTGTAACTTTCTATATATGAACAAAAACTAAACTAATAAAAATAAAAAACATATACATTATAGCCACATACACATATACATCACATATGAAAAAAAAATAAACTAATAAAAATAAAAAAACGGGGGCGGCTCGACGGCGGCGGCTCACAACGGGGGCGGCTGGCGAGGGCGACGGCGGCGGGCGAGCGAGGGCGCTGGCGACGGCGACGACGGGTTTGGGCGGGCGGCGCGGGCAGGGGGGCGACGACGGGTTCAAGGCGGCGGGGGCAGGGGCGACGAGGACGGGCGGGCGGGGGGGGGCGACGACGGCGACGACGGGCGGGCAGGGCGGCTGGGCGACGACGGGCGGGCGACGACGACGGCAGGCCGGGCGGCGCGGCGGGCGGCGGTGGGCAGGGCGGCGACGGGCAGGGGGCGACGACGGGCGGGCGGGACGGCGCTGGGCGGCGCGATGGACGGCGGGCGGCGGCGGGCAGCGGACGGCGCCGATCTGGCAGCCTGGGCGGCGCTGGCGAGCTCAAGGCCGCTGGGGAATCATGCGAGGAGATGTGAAATTTTCACAAGTCCTGGTTATATAGCAAGGCATTGGTCCCGCTGGTGCCTCGAACCGACTAATGCCCCTTTAGTCCCGTTGGTGCCACCAACCGACCAAAGGCCAATTTTCAGCAGCCCAAAGGGCGGAAGCGGCGTTTTGTCCCGGCAGGTGGCACCAACCGACTAAAGGGGGGCATTAGTCCCGGTCAGGCACCAACCGACTAAACCCCTTTAGTCCCTGCTGGTGCCACCAACCGACCACCAGGCCATGTGCTGCCTCGAACCAAATGTTTAGTCCCACTCGCTAGTTGAGAGGGAGCCGCACTGGTTTATAAGGTGCGGTGCGGCCCTCTCGAGCTCCTCTCTAAAGCAGGCTGGCCTATCTCGCCACCTGCTCAGGCCTGCTGGCTTCCTGGGCCTGAATCCGCCCATAGGGTTTCTAGTCGATTCAGCCGTGGGGCCCAGAGGTGGCACTTTTTTTGCTTTATATTTTATTTCTTTTTGCTTTTAGTTTTAGAAAAATATAAACTTTCTATTAGTGCCATTAGTTTTAAAATTTGAAAACACTTTTTTGTTTTCTTTGTTGCTTTATTTATTTTATTTTGTTTCTACTTACAACAAAATACTTATTGTTGCTATTTTTATTTTTTTCAAGTTTTTTGTTTTGTTTTCTGCATTATTTATTTTCTTTTGGTTTTTGCTTTATTTTTAATTCTTTTTGCTTTTAGGTCAGCAAAATTATAAACTTTCTGTTAGTGCTTTTAGTTTTAGAAAAATATAAACTTTCTGCTTGTGCCATTAGTTTTAAAATTCAAAACACTTTTTTTGTTTTCTTTGTTGCTTTATTTATTTTATTTTGTTTCTACTTACAACAAAATGCTTATTGTTGCTATTTTTATTTTTTTTCAAGTTTTTTGTTTTGTTTTCTGCATTATTTATTTTCTTTTGGTTTTTGCTTTATTTTTAATTCTTTTTGCTTTTAGGTCAGCAAAATTATAAACTTTCTGTTAGTGCCATTTGTTTTAGAACAATTATAAACTTTCTGTTTGTGCCATTAGTTTTATAAAATTTGAATTTTTTGAAATTTGTGTGAATCACAAGTTTGTGAGCTCAACAAGGCGAGAGGGACGGGCTTATAAACCGTGTGAGCGCCTTCTTCGTTGGCGTAGGTTTTCAAATTCATAGTTTTCAAATGAACTCAAAAAGTTGGCATAGCATGTTCATGAACAAAACGGACAATGGTATCATACTGTGTGTTACAAAGTTGGCATGGTATCATCATAATAGTTATGGAGAAAGTCTTCACTTTTTCTTCGCTTGTGTCGCTTGCTTATTGCGCCAGAACCATGGATAATCTTCATCGCTTATCGATGCTTGGGTCAGCCTTGACTTTGAAGGGGGAATTTCATGAAACTTTTCATACTCTTCGTACATGTCCGCCTTGCCTCCACTCCTGTGATGTCCCTTTTCCCGAAAGAACTATGTGGCGCTTTGGCTCATTGTATGATGTATTCGCTTCCTTATCTTTTCTTTTCCTCGGTCCGTAGACATGTCCTTCACATAGATAACCTGTGCCACATCATTGGCTAGGACGAACGGTTCGTCAAGTACCCAAGATTTTTCAGATCCACTCGTTGTCATTCCGCATCAGGGTCTACCTGCACTCGCCTCCCGATGATTGACCCACTTGCACTTAAACAAAGGGACCTTAAAATCTACTCCGTAGTCAAGTTCCCATATGTCTACTATGTAACCATAATATGTGTCATTTCCTTGTCGGTTGTTGCATCAAAGCGACACCGCTGTTTTGGTTGGTGCTCTTTTCATCTTGGTCAATCGTAAAATGTATTCCCATTTATCTCAGATCCTTTCCAAATCATTACAAATAAGATGGTCCCCTCGACAACAAGTACAACTCATCACAAACAGTGTTGTCACCTCCGAGACGTGTTTCCAACCAACTGCTGAAAGTCCCGATGTGTTCACATGTAATCCAATGTCAGACCGCCCGGTGTTTGGAGCGCAGATCGTTCTTGTGTTCATCGACATACGGGTCACCAAGGTAGAGTTCTCAGAAATCGTAGTGTGCTTGAGACCAAGAATATCCGCCCCTGCATATTATTGAGTCTCTTCCAAGCGCGTTTTTCCAAATACCCCCTCATACCGCGATTTAGGGAGACCTATCTTATTAAGGCCAGGAATGAAGTCAACACAAAACCCGATGACATCCTCTCGCTTGATGGCCCATGGAGATGCTTCCTTCTCGCCTAGCACGGTTACTTAACATATTTCTTTAGGACTCCCATGAACCTCTCAAAGGGGTACATATTGTGTAGAAATACGGGCCCCGTAATGACAATCTCGCCGACTAGATGAACTAGGACGCAAGGCCATGATATTGAAGAAGGATGGTGGGAACACCAGCTCGAAACGACAAGACATTGCGCCACATCACTCCTTAGCTGCTGCTACGATTTCTGGATCGATCACCTTCGAGATATTGCATTGAGGAATGCACATAGCTTCACAATGGCTAATCGGACGCTTTTCCGTAGAAGCCCCTCAATGCAACCGGAAGCAGCTTGCGCATAATCACGCGGCAGTCATGAGACTTTAGGTTCGGAACTTTTCTCCGCATATTTATTATTCCCTTTATATTCGATTTAGAAGCCAGTCGACCTTCATATCGAGCAGGCATTGAAAGAATATTTCTTCTTCTTCTTTCGAAGAGCGTAGCTGGCAGGACCTTCATACCGCTTCGGAGGCATGCCCTCTTTTCGCGTAAGCGCTGCAGGTCCTCTCGCGCCTCGTGTGTATCTTTTGTCTTCCCATACACGCCCAAGAAGCCTAGCAGGTTCACGCAAAGGTTCTTCGCCACGCATCACGCCGATCAAGAGCGGACCTCTAGGTCTTTCCAAGAGGGTAGGTCCCAAAATATAGATTTCTTCTTCCACATGGGTGCGTGATTCTCAGCGCCATTCGAACAGCTAGTCCGCCGACCCTTTCCAAAGATTACGTAAATCATTGACCATAGCAAGTACGTGATCACCGGTACGCATGGCGGCTTCTTCCGTGATCTGCCTCGCTTTGAAATGCTTGCCTTTCTTTCGACATTGATGGTTGGTCGGAAGAAATCGACGATGGCCTGTGTACACATTCTTCCCGCAGCTTCCTGTATATACTATCGGTGTCAAGTAAACAGTGCGTGTATGCGTGGTATCCCTTGTTTGTCTGTCCCGAAGGTTATCGAGAGCGGCCAATCGTTGATGGTCACGAACAGCAACGCCTTTAGGTCAAATTCTCCTTTTGTGCTCATCCCACGACGCACACCGCTTCCATTCCACAGCTGTAAAAGTTCCTCAACTAATGGCCTTAGGTACACATCAATGTCGCTGTCGGGTTGCTTAGGGCCTTGGATGAGAACTGCATCATAATGAACTTCCGCTTCATGCACATCCAAGGAGGAAGGTTATACATACATAGAGTCACGGGCCAGGTGCTGTGATTGCTGCTCGCTTCCCCGAAAGGATTAATGCCATCCGCGCTTAAAGCAAACCATACGCCTTGGGTCCTTTGCAAACTCATCCCAAAGATTTCTCTCGATTTTTCTCCATCACGACCCGTCACCGGGTGCTCTCAACTTCCCGCCTTTCTTACGGTCCTCACTGTGCATCGTGATCAACTTGGCATGCTCTCCGCTTCAACAGACGCTTCAACCGTGGTATTATAGGAGCATACCACATCACCTTCGCAGAACCTCTTCCCGGAGGCTCGCCACAACATCACTGTGGTCATCTCGTCTCGATCTTATATCGAATGCACCGTGATACCGGCATGCGCTCAGATCCTTGTAGGCACCACGGTAGAGGATGCAGTCATTAGGGCATGCATGTATCTTCTCCACCTCCAATCCTAGAGGGCATACGACCTTCTTTGCTGCGTATGTACCGTCGGGCAATTGTTATCCTTGGAAGCTTCTTCTTCATTATTTTCAGAGCTTCAAATCCTTTATCAGCACAGATTCTCTCGCCTTCCACCGCAGCAATTCGAGTACGGTACCGAGCTTTGTGTTGCCATCTTCGCAATTGGGGTACAACCTTTTTGTGATCCTCTAACATGCGATCGAACTTCAGCTTCTCCTTTGACTTTCGTGATTGTGTCCTTGCATCGACAATGACCCGCGGAGATCATCATCATGGGGCACATCGTCTGTTCCTCTTGATCTTCAGCAGCTTCGCTGCAGCAGCACCATCGCACACATCGTCTGTGCATCTTGATGTTCAAGAGCATCACCGTATTCAGGGGGCACATAGTTGTCATCGTATTTTCTTCCTCGCCGCCTTCCATCATAACCCCTATTTCTCCGCGCCTCGCCCAAACATTATAGTGTGGCATGAAACCCTTGTAAAGCAGGTGGTGTGAAGGATTTTCCGTCGAGTAAGACTTCAGATTCTACATATAGGGCATGGACAACACATAAAACCATTCTGCTTGTTTGCCTCAGCCACTTCGAGAAAAGCATGCACGCCTTAATGTACTCGGAGGTGTGTCTGCACACCGCACATCCATTGCCGGTTCATCTCAAGGCATTATATATAATTATGTGTCAAAATCATTACAGTAACATCATGAATAGATAATTATGACCAAATTAATAGAAGTTCATCATCACATAAAACCAAAGTACATACATAGTTCTCATCTAACAACATAAAGCTCAGCAGAGCATCTAAATTAATTAAACCATACATTGAAACTATGTAAAACATTTCAATGTGAAAACAAATACGATCATAATCGCAACCAAGGTAACAACTGATCCAACGGCATAATGATACCAAGCCTCGTATGAATGGCATATTTTCTAATCTTTCTCATCTTCAAGCGCATTGCATCCATCTTGATCTTGTGATCATCGATTTACATCCGCAACATGCAACTCCAATATCATCTTCTCCTCCTCAAGTTTTTTTATTTTTTCCTTCAAGAAATTGTTTTCTTCTTCAACTAAATTTAACCTCTCGACAATAGGGTCGGTTGAATTTCCGTTCAACAACCTCCTAGATAAATAAAATCTATGTCACGTTGGTCGGCATAATTTTCATAAACAATAAATGAACCAATAGTTATGAAAAGATAATATATACCACATCCGAATCATAGACAGGACGAGGGCCGACGGGGGCGGATACCAAAACCATCGCACTATATAAGATGCAATAATAAAAGTAAGAAAATAATACAAGTAAGAATATTTTTCCTTTCGTAAAGAAGATAAGAACAAGAGGCTCACCACGGTGGTGTCATGGCGAGATCGGCGCTGGTGATCGACGGCGGTGAAGACGGGACGGGCGTGACGGACCGCTAAACCTAGACAAATATTGAGGAAAATGGAGGTTAGAGGTCGAGCTTGAGAGGAGAAAGCTTAAGTAGTGTGGCTCGGCATTCCATCGAACACCTTGTGTGCATAGGAGGTGAGCTAGAGCACCACAAAGCCCTCTCCCTCGGGCAGAAAAAAGAGAATCGAGTGCTCGCTCATTCTTGCGCGAGGGGCTATATATAGGCAGCACCATTAGTCCCGGCCAGGTGGCATGAGCCGACTAAAGGGAGCCTTTGGTCCCGTTCATGCCACCAACCGACCAATAGTGGTGGGCCAGAGCCAGACCATTGGTCCCGGTTCGTCCCACCAACCGACCAAAAGGTCCGGACGAACCGGGACCAATGGCCCACGTGGTCCGGCCGGCCCCCTAGGCTCACGAAACGGGCAATAGTTCATTGGTCCCGGTTCGATTGAACCGACTAATGGGCTAAACTGCCTCGGACGATAGCCCTTTTTCTACTAGTG